>JAZGTK010006812.1:0-20243 GCA_036877625.1 Ambastaia sidthimunki | reverse complement strand
TCTCTCTCTCTCTCATTACGTGGTTCTTGCGCATGTTCTAGGTCAAACCACAACATTTGGTGGGTTTGCATGCGCTTAAAAGTTCAGTATCAGTCAGACTAAAGCTATAATTTGACTTGTGTCATGGAAGCACTTTATTCTGTGTGAAATTGTACTAGCTGGTTAGTATCGTGTGGGCAGGATGTGTAAAGATTCAGTTACCTGCTGCGTCATTATAGCTCGATTACAATTGCCCTTATATTCATACCTACAACTGTATTCATTCAGACTCGTGCTCATCTTTCATAAACACCCTGTGTTATCAGGATCCCCTCATCCTGTTTTGAGTTTGGCATTGATTTTAGTAGAATGTTCCAGCCCTTCTCAAAGACCTTCAGGGTGGTGTTGGTGTTTGGTGACAACCAAAATGTTCATGTAGGAAAATTCAAATTAGTTATTTTTTCCACAGTAAATCAGTCCAGTGGTTAAAGGGGTGTGAGATCATGACATACACTATAAATATAAAAATGAATTTGTGTTTTCCGAACATTATTTTCCAGAGCATCACTATGGTTAAAGGATCTCTTGTTGTAGAGGTTTGTTGAGGGACGTTTTGGCCAAGCAAGAGCTGTTTACTTAAGGGAACAGTTTACCCATAAATATGTTTTCACTGTACTACAAAGAAATACAGTAACCAGGGCTTTCAAGGCCAGACACTATAAATGTTGTCTATATGTCACAAGTTATATTACAAGTTGTTTAACAGTAAGTTTGAATATGTAGATGTGCAAATGAGGTTTGAGAGCTATGCTGGAGGGCAGGATCATCAGTGAATATTAAATCAGTGTCTGTAAATTTAGGTCTGTTATACACAGACTGAAAGCTGAAATATTAAATAATATAAGATGAATTTATTTTTCAGCACGTAGCTCTCAAATCTCTGCTCTATCAATTATGCTCTATAATTTTTGAAAATTGAATGTAAAACAGAATATTTAAGAATAGTTTCTAAAAACATTTCCTAAATGTTTCCTAAAAAAGTTTGTAAAGTAACGTTAGTGGAATGTTTTTTAACGTCATTTATCAAAACGCAATGTTTGTTGATAGAACATTTTAAAAACAATACAAAATTTTAAAATTTTGAATGTTCTTGTAACCAAGCAATAAGGTTAAAACAACATCTAAAAAAACTGGATGTTTTGAGCGTTCTTAGCTTTGAAAATTTAATTTTTAACGTTTTTGTTACTTGGTGGAAACATGAGGGAAACGTTCATACAGACTATAACTGTAAACTAGCATCTTTGTGACATCTTTGTATAGGACTGAATCTTTATCACCTTCAAAGTGTCAGATTCACTCTTTCCACATTCAGTCAGACTGATCAGAACCTACTTTGCTTTAGTCAGTTGATATAATGCTTCTATTCATACAAGTAGATTCAGAGATGACAGAGGTAGGTTGTTTGAACTTAGTTATTAGTGTCATGCGTGAGTCTTCAAAATTAGTTTTTGATGACAGCTTGAGTATTTCAGCTCACTCATGATCTAAGAGTCCTGAGTGAAACTCATGTGACTGACTTTCTGGAAATAAACTTAAATTGTCAGAATTTACTGATGACGCACATTCAATATATACCTGGAATTCCTTCCAGTGTTCAGCTCTGATCTTACTGGTGGAGGTTAAATGCCTATAATCATTCATAATACAGTGCTTCCTAAAGGATTAAATTACATGGTTCCCACAGTGATTGAAAGCCTGGAAAATCGGGAATTTTAAAATGGTGTTTTAAGGCGTGGAAAAGTCATGGAATTTTTTTAAAAATCATAAAAGTAATAGGAATTTCTTTTAAACCACTTTTAAATCCTTTTGTTTGTTGTCTTGTTAAGCTTTTCTTAACATTTACAATACATTTACAATACATTTACATTTATTCATTTAGCAGGCACTTTTATCCAAAGCGACTTACAAATGTGAGTGGATTTAACCTTTTGTCCAAAAGACAACATTTAGCGTAACATTTAGAACTCTTGTATAGAGCGTTACTCCAAATCATAATGTCATAATCTCAGTATAATCTGAATATCATGATTTGCAATCTGACTTAAAGCGTCAGGTTTACTATTTGAAATAGTTTTTGATGTCACAAAAGAAGATGATAATACTTTATTTAGCCTCCCGTTTGACTGGAATGATATATGAGATGGTTATTTATGACCCCCACTCTTCTAATCTCAGAGAACTTTGGCCTTTTTCAACATTTGAATAAAGCCAGAAACTACATTCCTCATCCACTGTGATGTTTATTATATTCAAACAATTCATGCATAGTTGAGTATTTACTGGAGGATTTATTTTGGCACCATATTTTACCTTGAATTGAATTATATCAATCGAATTACATATATCGGCAACCCAATATCATTGTTTTTCTTCACAGAATGTTGATATTTTAGCAATACTACAGTGAACTACCTAGATTCAACAAACTGCTAAATTATTGACATGAAATAGGCTGAGTGGGAATATTGGCATTTTGTTTTATTTCATTTGACTTTTGTGCTTTTAGCTGCCAGCAATTCACTACACAAAACATTGTGGTTGACCCAAACCATGCTTATGGTTTACGTGGACCTCTGTGAGGACTTGAAAAGATCATGACTTCTGCTTAAATGCATACACTATATTAGCCAACTGCATAATGTGTACAATTTTAAACCTGTACAATTGTAAAATAAAACTTGTCTGGTTTCATTTTCTGTGAAGCAGTTTTGAAACAATATGTATTGTGAAAAGAGCCATACAAATAAATATGAACTGAATTCATCTGTGTTGTAAATAAAGCTGTATGTAATGTCTGTGTTTTATTGAGTTTAGTGTTGCTGTAGCTCAGTTGGTAGAGCTTTGCCTTAGCAGTGCAAAGGTTGTGGGTTCAATTCCAAGTGAGCACATGTACTAGTAAAATGGATAAATGAATGTACTGTTAGTTGTTTTGGATAAAAGCGTCTGCCAAATGCATACATATATTATTTATTTTAACCTTGTGTGGTGGTGTTCATGGTTGTTGAGAGCCTAAGTTGATTCTACCAAGTTGAATTTGCCTAGAGTTTGTTTGAACTTCAGTCTTTGATGTCAACAACCAAAGATATGGGAACTTTTTCTCCTCTTCCGTTTTTTCCTCAGCTGTATCAGAACAGAACTGTAACTTTCCAAAAGAGAACCACTCTTATAATATTATTTCCTTTCTCAAATTGAGACTTGTTCCTTTCCTGACACAGAGGTTAAAAATACAGGTTTTTATTTCTCTGAACTTTGTGAAATGAAAGAAAAAGAGAGAAAAGGAGGTAAAGAACTACAAGAAGAGGAGATGTTCCCCTTAACTGATTCACACCACGGCTTCCCACATCTTCACCATCACAATGCTGAGCGTGGACATCACATCCATAATGTTCTTTGGTTGCTTTATTGTTCTTCTCCACTGTCTTTTGCTATGTCATTTTTCTCACTACATATTGCACCACTGTTAGCTTATGATCCTTTTAGTTCCATCAGTATTGATTCATTGCACATGAAGCACTCACTCACTCATAACTTTACTCTCCTAATAGCTGCATGAGTATCTGGTCTGCTGTTGTTTGTAAGGCTGCACATTGTTCTGGACAGAAAGGCTTCAGGTACAGCCTGTTCCTGGTTTGCCAGAGTGCTCTGTCTGAGTTCTTCCCCACAGTGGCTCAAAATGTTGAGGTCCAGCTTTGCCACTAACATATGAGGGACTCCCACACGAATATCATAAATAGCTGTAGGCAGTTAGTGTCACCTGAGGATGGAACATATTGAAGATATAAATATATATGAGGATGATTTTTGCTTTGTCACAGCTATGAGTCATGATTTGTCACAGTATATTTTTCTTGGTGACTAATTGTGTAAGGGGGAGGGGCATATTTAATCAGAAATCATTATTGGATAAAACCTTTGGTGGTGCAGGATGAGTCATCAATATTTTTGCTTTGATTTCCTGGAAGTGGCTGTAAATAATAAAGTGTTTGGCATGTAGATATAGATGAAAAAGATGGCAAAGATAGATAACACACATGGACTATGAGCCACAAAAGCCCATTTATGATTCTACTTCATCAGGTTAATATAAAATAAAAACAACTGAATACAATTTTTACTAATTGTTAACTATATATAACTATACTGTATAACTTTATAAAAGCTTCATCCTCTACTTACACACACACACCTTCTTCACTCAGTTTTCCTGAAAGCAGCTCTATTCATCGCTAACCGCTGATGTTGCCAAGTCTTTCTTTCAGATGTGAATGTGAGATAAAAGGGTGAACGCTTTGGGAGAGGAATGCCCTCAAGGCAGGAGCTGAAAATGTGTCGCGTCTGTCAACGCTGTTTGTGAGCGTGGTGGATGTTACACAATACGGCTTACGCTGAAAGAGGATGCAATAAAAACTGACGAGTGTGACAATTTCGGTGAAGGCTTATCGTGTGTTGACACTAAAGACTCGTTTTGAGTGATTGCCAAGTGTACGAATCTGTGTGAATTTTTCACACTGTCACTGCATACTTCACCCTAGGTTAGTAGTTGCAAGTTAGTAAAAATCCCAGAAAAACGGGTTTCCGCACTGAACATGTGTAAGCACTTTGTTTTACGTTGTAAACCTTTGGCATGTCTGTTCGTGGTTGGGACTGTAAAGTGGAGCTCGGAAGCAGGGCTTTACAAGTCCAGGTTAAAAGCTATGTGAACCCTCTTTTAAAATTGTAGAGTTAACTTAACCCAAAGTTTAAACTGGCCTTAACCTGGGTTTAAATGGATGGGTTTAAATAGCCTGGGTCAAGCAGCTTTAAAGTTTATATAATCCTTTAATCTTGGAATAGTATTTGATCCCATGCTAATGTGAGGCATAGCTTTTTCCATCCATCAATAGTGAGCTAATGGCCAATGGATTCCAGTAATTAACTTTTGCTGGACTGTCTGTGGAACATCGCTAACAAAATAAGGCAATTTTTATCAGTCCATAAATAGACTGAAATGACCCCCCAGTTCTTTAGACTGAAGTGTCTTGTTTCCTGTTTAAAGAATGAATGTCAGATGGGAATTAAAGCTTTTCTTTGCACGTCTAACTTTCTCTTAGACAGTTTTCCCATCGGAATTCTGCTGTTTAAATGAAAGCATGTTTAGATCACTTTCATGTCTTTGTGTTTGGCTCAGCCCCGGACCCCTGACTGGAGGACCCTCGGGCTGTTTTGGTGGTCTTGAGTAAGTGACACAGGCACTTTTGCTAACAAGAGTTGCTTGTTTTCACATCTGGAATTGGGTCTTTATCCAGACAGATGCTGTTACACAACCTGTTTTGTTCTAATATTACAGCAGGAGACTGACATAAGTGCCTTCCTCACGTCAGTTTAAACCAGTGACTTCAGCTGCAGTAAAAGCAGGTCATTTATTTATATTATAAGCGACTTACGGTGTATTTAAGCAAAACACTTTTTTGACTATGTGTGTTCCCTGGGAATCGAACCTACAACCTTTGCAAACAAAATGCTCCACCAATTGAGCGTCTTGTGCATCTTGGGTTTTGCTGAATTAAGCTGCATTTGTGATTACAGTTGTACAGGCATTGAAAACTACAATTACATAAAGATTTGATAAAGATTTATGCAAGCATGCTGGTCATTGTAGTTTTCTCTCTTTAAACACATTACAGTATGAACATGTAACACACATAGTTGATTTTCCAGGGATAAAAGTGTAACAGATTACAGTTCATACATTATGTATTAAGAAGCAATACTGGAAAAGCGTATCAGTGACAAATGAAAAGGCAAGAATGAAAGGGTGGGAAATGAACATCAAAATGTTTGTTTTCTTTGGGAAGCTGTTATGCAAGTTCATGTCAGATGGAGTTATCTGTGAGATGATATCAGCTAGTTTATGAGCACCCAATTATTTGAAATTTAGAGGTTTTAAAGTTTAAAATAATATACAAAAAACTACAGTTTTTAGCTTTTAGCTGTTTATGTGCATACAGAGGTTTTGTATAAGCTCTTTAAATGTTAGTCAGTTAACAGTCTTTAATGGCCATTATTTGGAGACAGCAGCTGAGCAGATGAATTCTCTGGCTCACAGAGGAAATGAAAAAGTTTATTTTGTTTTTTAGAAACACTCCTCGTCTGTCTGTGAAACATCCAGGGAATTAATTAACTCCAAATGTAATTGCAAATGTTTTTTGCGTCTCTCTGACTTGCATAACTCAGCTTTGTTGTGCCCAGACTGAACACTTTGAATGTTTTTAGACCATTCAAAACAACATTTTTCACGTTCTTGTTACTTAATGGAAATGTTAGGGAAACCTAACAAAAAACGTTCTTACAACCTAAAAATGTTAGTTGAGGCTGAACCAGTATCGTTTGTGGGTCATTCTGTGAATGTTTTTCAGTTTGATGGGGTGATTTTAAAGACTGTTTTTGCAAGATTTAAAACACTGTCAGACAAATAGTTACTTGCATTGTGCCATCTCAAGTAAAACGATGAATTTTAATGCATGTTAGCATTTAAGCCTTTAGAAAGGTAACAGAGTTTTACAGTTAAACTCCTGAGGGTTAATGAGGGCTGAAATAATACATTATGTCAATTAAAATCGAGAAAGGAACATGAGGGTCCTGTTTTTCTGAATGTAGTAAATGTTAAAATGTGACTAAACCTGTTCTGACACTCAGTCACGCTGCTAGAAATTCACAATAAGCTGTTTATTTGTGCCTATTTTAAAAATCCACCTTTATGTTTGTTAGCTGACTAGTATTTCTGCCTCAGACTTTCTGCTGTTGCAGTTAGTTAGTTCTGCCAGGTAGAACATGGACAGTTTGTCCTACTTTTACATGTTCGTATCTAAATGGCTTGACAAATGTTTGAATTTGAGATACATTTAAATCCATCTAAAAGCTTATATAGAGCACAGCTGTGTCTCAGTGTGAGTGGATCACGCTGTGTCTGTTTCCAAAACACAGCTTAAACTGTGAGCCCACAGAAGTACCGCAGTGATCTTTATTTACAGCACAGCAATGAGAAAAACAGGCAAAAATTCAAAGACTGTATCGTCATGTTCTGGCCGTGCCATCCAAGTTGCAACGTGCTCTGTGGGTGGAGTTGTGGAGAAGGGGGCGGGGCCAGAGGCGGAAGAAGGGGGCGTGTCCCGATGTCTTCTTTTCAGAAATACACATTTCCTGTGACGACAATACCAAGAATTTGATATTAAAATACCACATTTCCAAACACTGTAAAATCTTGTGCAATATTATGAAGTAAATATTGGCACATTTGCTAATGGTACTTTGTATAAACTTGAATTATGTGTGGTTGCACCTAAAAATTTCTTTTACATTTACTCCTTTTTTACACCTTTTTACACCTCATTTTACACCTTTTTTCTCTGTGAAGGTCAGTCAGGGGAATGTCCCGGGCATCGAGAGTGCGTACTTGGCCATGGACACTGAAGAGGGTGTGGAGGTGGTATGGAATGAAGTGCAGTTTTCAGACAAGAAGGTTTTTAAGTCCTTTGAGGTAAGACCACACTTACAACATAAATATCCTGAGTGGGATACTTGGTGTGTTTTCTTGCATGTCTGGTTATGCTGTACCAAAAACATCTGTGGCCTGTTACTATATTGGATATTTATGATGGAGGTACAGTGACAGAATATAAAACACATGTGAAATGTAAAACCAAGTGTATTGGAGATGTTCAGTCATGACGTCAATTTGTAAGCAGACTTAGAAGTGTTAATTCTCCATGTTTACTTCAGGGAATTTTTTAAATAGGTTTTTGATTTATGGGTGAAACTAAATCTGAGGTTTACTTAAAGAGACATTGCACACAACAGTTGTCCTTAAAGCTGCAAACTGTAAGTTTTTGGGGGTAAAAATAAACAAAAAGCAGTTATTGAGCAAATGCATAACAGATCCTTGTTCAAAACAGTCTCCTTTTCTTACCGTAACGGTAAGTTTATAATAATGATTTATAATCTGATCTGTATAATCTGGGCCTGATTTCCTGGGAAATGCCATTTTGCCTTCATTTGACTTCAACATATGTAAAGAAAAATACGTAAAGTAACCTGCAATTTCACCTTTCAAACAGAGATGGCGATAGAGAGGCATAAATTACGGATTGCAGCTTTAAACAAAAACAAATTCTAAAAACCTGTTAAAAATGTACACATCCTATGATTTGAAAATTCTTGTCTGGGCTTAGCAATAAACTAAAAAACTAACAGATGTTTGTCATTGTATAAATGCAGGAAAGAATAAAGGAGATGTTTGAGAACCTCATGCAGGTGGAGCATCCAAACATCGTGAAGTTTCACAAGTACTGGCTGGACATGAGAGAGAGCAGAGCAAGAGTGAGATACAAAACACCTGACACAACAAACACTGGGAACTTGCTCTGAACTCACACTTTCATACATGTTGTGTTTCCTGTAACCCAGGTGATTTTTATCACTGAATACATGTCATCTGGAAGTCTCAAGCAGTTTTTGAAGAAGACCAAGAAAAACCACAAAACTATGAACGTGAAGGTTAGACGTTTCATCAATCACTTATATCACCCCACACACAGAAAATCTGGAGGACAACACCACCTTCTGGCAAAAGTATGACAAAAGCAACAACACGCTCATGGTTAGTTTTACACTTTCTGTGTGTCTCAGGCATGGAAGCGTTGGTGCACACAAATCCTGTCTGCGCTTAGGTAGGACACTTTGTATTAAATGTTACCTAAACTTTTCTATTAATCTACAGTTAAGATTAAGTGTTTATTTGTACTGTGAAGACATTTTTATATACAAGCTTAACAAACAAAGGCAACCATAAGAGAGTCATAGGAATTGGTTTGTTGACACCAGTGACACAGAAATTACATTTTAAACTAGTTTAAACTCGACTTATATTTATTCATATGAAACGGTATGTAACTAACGCTTTAACTGGTATGAGAAGTTTTGAACTGTCTATCCTCAGTTACTTGCATTCATGTGATCCGCCCATTATCCACGGTAACCTGACCTGTGACACCATCTTTATCCAGCACAACGGCCTCATAAAGATCGGCTCAGGTTTGACAGGGTCTTTTAATCCTGAAGGGGATTTATTTAAGCTTAAACTCAAAATAGAACAACATAGATCTGACAGAACAGCTTTTAACAAGATCTTTGTGTCTTTTTGCTTTCACAGTTTGGCACAGACTGTTTGTGAATGGTGAGTTCACTATTTGCTTCGTTTACCATGCGGAATGTGTTTATCTCAGGAAAAAAAACTCTTATTTCCTTCCTCTTGAACATAGTTTTGCACATACTGGCCCAAAATCTCTGTGATTATGTAATCTTAACGTTTCTTGTCAGTTTTTACGATCAGTGATATCGCAAATAAAATAAAACACTTCCCAGCTAAAAGGGAACGTTCTCTGAACATTGGCTGATGTTCTCTAAAGTTCTTTCAAAGTTATCAAAAAGCGTTCTTGCAGTAATGTTAGTAGAACTTTATATCACATATATCAAAGCATTATTTTTGAGTTGTTAGTCGTAAACATTTTAAAAAGATTCAAATTAAGAAATTTAAAAGATTGACTAATGTTCTTATAACATTAATACAGCCTCTAAAAAACTGTACGTTTTGAACATAACTAAAACTTTCAAAATAACTTTTTAAACTTTTTATTATTTCATGGAAACGTTGGAGAACTGTTTATACAACCTAACATTGTTAGCTGGGATTAGACTTAGGTTTTTTGTGCTGGAGAACTGGTTCCCTATTAGGTTGTAGTTGGTGGTTCTAGTTCCTCCATCCATAGAACCACAAGCATAAAGTTGGGTTCTAATATTCAGTGTCTCTGTTTCTTCTAGTATTTGCTGAAGCTATTCATGGGAACGTGCACCAGCATCGAGATGAAGTGCGAAATCAGCACTTTTTTGCTCCAGAATACGGCCGTGAGTTTCTGAAGCGTTTACCATCCGTATGTCTTTCTCAGCTGTGATATTTCAGTCTCTCTACCTCTGCTCTGTTACTGCCAGCATGGCTTCTCACATTTAGTATAACTTGTAGACACTTGTGTAGCTCATTTCAGCTCAAGTACACGCTGTCAGTAAAGCTAAAGGGTATATTTGTAAATTTATTAGCTTTTTACTCAAATTGTGACACAGATAATATAATTTGCAATGTAAAAATGACAGTAAATGCGAAATAAAGCTTTTGACATTTACCGATTCCGCTCCATGTAAAAATGGCTCATGACCTTTGACCTGTTTTGTATTTTTTGTCCAGTTGCTGAAGATGACTACGCCATCGATATATTTTCATTCGGTATTTGTGCTCTGGAGGTGTGAAAATTTCTTTAAAGTTCAAAGCTGATATATAATGTAGCTTTCTTTCAGATTAACATTAAACTATGACCTTTGTGGGTTTTTTTTGTGTTTTTTTATTGTTATTATTTTTTCCCCTATTTACCTTTAGATGGCAGTATTGGAAATTCAGGCCAATGGAGACAATGCAGTTCCAAAAGAGGCCATAGATCATGCTGGACAGTTACTTGAAGACCCTCTCATGAGGGTAAAAAACTTTCAGTGCATGTTTGTGATTATAACTAATACAGCTCGGTGAAACTGGTTTGCTTTACACTGACAGGAATTTATCCAGTCGTGTGTTCACACAGAAGCTAAGACGAGACCCACAGCTCATGACCTGCTGTTCCACAGAGTGTTATTTGAGGTCCACTCCTTAAAACTGCTGGCTGCACACTGCTTTATCAATAACCAGTGTGAGTGGAACATGGAAAACACTGTTGTTCAAACCTCATGTGCTTCTAATAGTACTTTGATGTTGATCTTAAATTGCTTGCATTGTACGTTTTGAATCATTTAGGTCTTCAATAAAGTTTTTTTCTCTTTTTGTCCAGATCTACTTCCTGAGAATTGTGTGGAAGAGAAGACCAAATCGTACGACCCTAATGGCATTATGGCTGAGATTAATCATCGTGACCGGCCTGGAGTTCATCTGAAGTGGGTTTCCTAAAGTGTGACTTTCTTTCTTTCCAGCTGTTTCCCCGTTTTCTTTTAAGGTGATTGTTTTGTTGTTGTCTCTCTCCAAAGGTATTCTCATGTTTCTCCTCTTGAGCTGGACAAATTCCTCGAGGATGTGAAGTGAGTCATGGAGAAGATCTGCTGATCTTAGATTTAAACTCTTCATTTCCATTCTTGTGCATTTTGAGACCGCAACCTTTTATCTTCTGCGTGAGCAGGAACGGCATATACCCCCTGATGAACTTTGCGTCCCAGCGACCGCATCCGATCCCCCGCGCTCTGTCTCTGTCCCAGGAACTGATGGAGACTGTGAAGACTCCAACCCCAGAACCACAAGAGACTGAAACCAGGAAGGTAAGAAACAGCAGTGAATTCATTCTGGAATATATGCAGAATCACTGATTCATTTTTATGCCGGTTCTTTATTGGTTATTGGTGAGTTCAGATCTGATACTGCAGATAATCAAGGGTCAATTTGTAAAAACACAGTATTTTTTTCAACCTTTTACCTTTACTTTCCAGCTTCCATCTGTTTACAAATATTTTGTATATAAGACTTTGTACTTATTGGACTTTGTATTTTTGTACTTTTGTAACATTAAATTTAGTGGAGAGTTACAGGAGTTCCAAATACAAACTGTAGGAATTTAGGATTAATACATATATTACAAAACTAATTGCTTGAAGTTATGCATGTAGGCACAACACATAAAACACAACACTTAAGCTCCAAATCTGCTTACATTCCAAACAGGTTGTTCAGATTCATTGTAATTTGGAAGCGAATGAGGAAGGCACCAGGAGTCATGTGAGTTTATTTAGTTTGGCTTGTGTTTGTTCATTGTAGAACTGCTGTGAACATTGTGCATCATCTATCTTCTCTTTCTCTGCAGCTCTCTCTCTTTTTAAAGATGGACGACAGGCTTCACCGCCAACTTAGCTGTGATGTTCTTCCATGTAAGTAAACAGAAGCAGTTTATGTGAGCAGTTATGGTGCATTATGACTGATTGTTTTGATGCGCATGACGAGTTAACTATGTCGCATATTTTTCTGCATGGAAAATGAGAATATATGAGATGTCTGTAGAGAAATAAAACTACATTTATTGTTTTTTCTTTAGCTGACAGTCCCAAAGATTTGGCTTGCGAGTTGGTTCACTATGCATTTATTAGTGAGGTAAGAACATAAACCTATAACTAAACGGTTTTATTAGTCATCAACCTGATTAGAGAACTCAACTAATTCTAGTTTTTCTATGTGTGATCTTGCAGTAGAACAGTTTTGATGTTTGCACGAACACGACTAATTATCTTGTTTTCGTATCCTGCAGGAAGACTGTGAGAAGTTGACGTGTTTTCTTGAGGATGCATTATGTAAGCACTGGTCAGACATGTCTTCCTCTCCAACCGCCATGGCTGTGATGTACTAAGCCCAGCTGGGCTGAAATAAAGTCCCGGAACAGATGGACACGGAGCATGCGGAATGGGCCCGAGTTTGAGAAAGAGAGCAAGATCCAGACTGGCAAGAGAAAATTTAGAACAAAACGTTACATCAACATTACATCAAGTCAAGTTTGTGACAAGATGGCTTCTGAGTAAGTGATGGGCCTGGGCCAGACTAAATGGTGCATATACAACTACAGAGCTCAAGCTGTTAGCTTTGATGTGGAAGGTTGAATT
The DNA here is from genome assembly GCA_036877625.1 of Ambastaia sidthimunki. NCBI lineage: Eukaryota > Metazoa > Chordata > Actinopteri > Cypriniformes > Botiidae > Ambastaia > Ambastaia sidthimunki. The sequence continues at coordinate 7,496 of JAZGTK010006812.1, read as the reverse complement.
TTGGCTGTCATTGCATAATGATGAAGAAACATTTCCATACCTTGGAGGGATTCTAATTCAGTGCCAGCATTTTAAGTTTTATTCTTCAAAAATGAGTTCAATGGATTTTCAATCATAAACATCTTTCGAAGTCATCCTGCCTATGACATCATCCGTCCTCCACCCATCTTCCAGGAGACATTTGCCAGGGGAAAAAATCCCACACAGACAGACATTTTAGGATGACAGAGCTTTAGGAACCTGAGAGGGGCGGCTAAAAGTCCAAGAAATAATTGCTTCCCTTCGGAATACACAAATGGATTCTTGTCTTCAGTTGTCTATGTGTTCCAGTCTTTAGTGTATTATTTATTATTTTAAACTATTAATACGTGATCTTGAGACAGACAAGTTTTATAACTCTAAACAAGGCAAATTTATGAAAATGTAATAAAGTTTTATTCTATGTTTCTTTATGTTAGTCTATATCCTTTAAAGAGCAAGTGAATGTACGGTACTATGATAAAAGTGCTCTTGGCATCCATTATACTAATATTTCCATTTTAACACTCCCTGTTTTACTTTCTTAAACTTAATTTCTTGCTCTTTGTCAGGGGTGATTCCTGCACAGACTAAAATGCCTTTGTGCAAAATGAATGTTCTGAATTGCTCTCATGTTACGTTTGTATTTGTGATGAACGTACGTGAATTGTTGCATTTAGTGTTTGTTCTTTTAAGCAATAAAGTAGAAAAACACTTCATACAGATTCTTTGGGCCACGAAGGAGGTTGAACTAATAAGTACCTCACCAAACTCAAAAAAACATTTGCATTTAATGCTTTCAGCTGATGCGTTTAACCAAAGCAACGTACAAATGTGCAAAACAATCGCAAGCAATTTTGAGCAGCTAATGCATATTTCCAATTACCAACACAAGCACACTAGGGGCCCTGTCCATGTAATGTCTTAGTTTGAATATGTTGTCATTGAATTTGTTTTGCCTTTTACCTTAATGTGAATATGAGCTGAGATTTGATCAGGTGACTGCTAAGAGATGTTTACCGTGAACGTGCCCAGTTTACTTTCTTTCTATTTAGTCTTTAATACTATTTTCAAGACTTTCTAAATTATAAGCCTTGTTCTCACACTAATTGATGCATAGTGATAAAATATAATTCGAAAATAAACTGACCAGTAACTGAATTAGAGGAATAAACAGGTGTACTTTCGAAAATTCCTTTCTCATCTTTTGGCATTTGCATGTTGACACAGTACGTGTACATTCTGTGTCCTGAAATGTATCATTCACCATGTTTTCTGTATATGAGAATAGATCTATGTCAAGGCCCAAGATGTATACAGTGCTGGTAAAGAAGGGGAAATATATTGCAACTATAACAGCCTGTATATGACACTTGCATATGTAAAAATGTATTTAAACTTAAAAAAAAATCTATTTTGCCATGCCAGCCAAAGCAATATTATCTGTCTTAGGGATGCTTTCAGTACTGTACTCTTCCAGTGGCTTAGACTCCCCATTATCTCCATAACAGAAATACATGCATGTCAGAAAAATAATGCTTTTACAGTGTTTCTCATTTAATTTGTTATCTTGGCATGACTGTATAGTGGATTTGCAGCTTCAGGAAACTATTACAATTAATAATCTCCTTTTATTCTAGCAATTTTGAATGTTATGAAAATGTTCACCATCCACAAAGTGTTATCTTGCCATACAGATGTCTTAGCAATGTAATGAATGTCTATGTAGACACAAGCTGGAGATATGAATGTGCAGTTAATAACTCTTTAAAAATGTACTCTTCCTAATTCCTGGTGTCTTTTTCATATAAATCAAACTTGTCAACAGGACCTTTGCTTTGGGCAGTTTTCTTTTTATTTGTGTTGGAATTGTATACTGTGACATGAAATACTATATAATTAAAAACATCTAGTTAATACTGTAATATGACTGAATTTGTTTCTTCTAAAAAGTGCCATCATACCAGACCTGTTACCACTAACTTTCCAACCATCCTTTTACTTTATTTTACTTTACTAGTTAAGTTTATTGTGTTGCTTTAAAGCTGCAATTCATCATTTTCACCTCTCTACCACCATCTCTGTTTGAAACGTAAAATTGCAGTGTTTAATCTGTCACGTACTTGCGCAATAATTGTTTTTGTTCATTTATAACTCAGAATAGGTTGCAGTTTGTAGCTTTACTAAATGCAATGTAAATATTTTAATGAGTTTTTTTATTGTTTAAGTGTCTCTGGAAGCTCTCCTCCAATCAGAGCGCGACACTGCTGCCGCGCACACCGACCAAACTCTCTCTCGTTATCGCGAGATTTCACAGTCTTCCTCGCCGTGTGGACGTAAGCGCCTGAACTGAGCTCTATGGCGGCGGTTGTTTCAGCGGTAAATATAACGCATTTGACGTTTTTCTTTAATGTTTCGCCCAATATACGCGCAGTTACATGTTTAAGCTACATATAATTACGTTTCAGGACAGAGGTCTCACTTTAAACGTCTTAATATTGATGAATGGGGCTTTGGCTAACTAGCCTAGCTCACCGTAAGCGGGATTTTTCTCCTGAGCCGTTGCTATTGCTGATGCGTATCTTTTTAAAGTTCACAATGAATAATAATGATGTTCGGATAACAGTGTCATATTTATCATTAGTATTTTATCCAAACAGTCGATCTTAGGTCATTAACTTAAATGAATGCGCCTTATCGTTACACGAGCTAACGCGTTAACTCATTCACATTGTCCTCCATGAATCGAGTCAACTTTACTGCAGCTATATGCCAAAAGATAATTATACTTCAGTTTATTTTCTGTCTAAATAAGTATATTGAGTTGCAACTCGTTTTTCCTATCGGATATATTTCATAATGTTAGGTTTAGCGTTAGTCAGTCACGTTATGGCCTAGGAAATCGGGTGTAATACATGTAGATAGGTAAGGGCCATTTCCTGCAAAAGCCGCTTTATATAAGTTACTTCAGCCAGTGTGGTTCTTAAAAGTATATTTCTTTGCTAGCCAAACTGTTAAAGTCAAGTTAATAAGGGGAATAATGTTATTATATTAAGTAAATCAGAACATGCCACAGAGCCCAACGTTTATCAGGGCAGGCCACATATTTATGGGTTATAATGATTGTGCACCAGTGTTTTGTAGATATCTTAAAGTTGTAGCGTAAATTATTTACTGGAACCTCTTTTTTTCTTTATAGACAGTGTTTTGAACAGTTATAGCCCCCCTTATATAATCTCAGTGACCTCACAACAAGACCCCTCAACGGAGAGCAGGTGCTAGGTAAGGGTCCGTTCCACTGCTCACCCAGGATTTGCAAAATACTTTCAAGGTGTCCGATGACTTTTAAATCATTGGGCTGTTACATAAAGCACCAGGCAACTGGATTTTTTTTCTGCATCACGACTCAAATCAAGAGATATTAGAAACCATTAGAAGTTGTTCAATATGAAGTCACTTTAGCTGGTTTGTAAAGTTTATTTGGATAGTTATTACAGCTAAATAAATACATGCATTATCTTGTGGATTATTATGTCATTTAAGCCTGTCATGACATTCCGATAGCTCACATTCTACATTTTTGGACGCATCATGCATGTTTTTGCACCAATATCAATACAATATACAATTATTTTGTTGACAGGCTATTAAGAATCATTGTCACAGTACATAAGATTGGTGGCTTTACAGTAAGTACATGATTTATTGTAAGGTATGTCACCCAGGGCAACATGTCTTAAATGTTAGAGGCAACTCTTTGCCCTGGATTTGGATGTCAGTGATCTCAAATTGTTGTCTCCAGTTCTCCTGTTCTAAGTAGGTTTGTGTTTTTCTTTTCTTTTTTTCTTTTTTGTCATTTCTCTCTATGTGTCGTCTGTGCTGTAGAACATATCTCTTGACTGTACTATATTTCCAAAGCCAATGGCAGAACTTTTTGGGTTCAAACCTCCTTAAGGGGGGCAGGGCACCACTCTGGAGTTCATTTGAGCAAAGGTACTTAAGTTTTCTCTTGTGTAGTATTAAATAAGACGGCTCAAATACTTTAACATATGCACTCTAAGGACATGTTCCCTCAATTACCAACAGTGTCAAGAATTAGTTGAGGGGAGAACTTGCCATGTGCTATGAATACATGGTTCCCCTCTATAATAGTTTACTGAAGTTTTATCATTTATCAACTGCACAGAATTACAGCCTTTCAATTTAGTCTAAAGTGTTAAGCGCTATGTTAGACTGAAGGCATCCACAATGTCCTGAAATGTTCCACAAAGCAGTTTTAGAGCAAGCTCAAAATTATGCAGAACCATCTGTAATGTTGAATCATAAACTAGCCTGACCCTTAAGATCAAATAAATGCAAAAATGAAAACACTCATAATCACACACTGTTATTGAAGTTAAGCTGTATTATGTGACTCATAATTTGAGTCTTGCTCTGAAACTAAGAGTTTAAAAGCTGTAAGAAAGTTGTATTTTGTGTGAGTGTGTTCGTGTGAGTGTGTGTGTTCGTGTGAGTGTGTGTGTTCGTGTGAGTGTGTGTGTTCGTGTGAGTGTTCGTGTTCGTGTGTGTGTGAGTGTGTGTGTTCGTGTGAGTGTGTGTGTTTGTGTGAGTGTGTGTGTTTGTGTGTGTGAGTTTGTGTGTGAGTGAGTGAGTGAGTGAGTGAGTGAGTGAGTGAGTGAGTGAGTGAGTGAGTGAGTGTGTTTGTGTGACTGTGTGACTGTGTGACTGTGTGTTCGTGTGACTGTGTGTTCGTGTGACTGTGTGTTTGTGTGTGTGTGTCAGCTCTGACAGGTGCTTGTGATCTGTGCAGGGAGGTGAGGCTCTCATGATGGAGAATGGACATAGCACGACGTCAAAGCTCGGCCTGCCGCCCCTCACCCCTGAACAGCAGGAGGCACTGCAAAGGGTGAGACCTTCCTCAGCCCCCTTTATTGTGCAATGTTTTCTACAGCCAGAAACAACCACAATTCTGAGTACTTGTATCATATCTTCACATTTAGTTTAAAGCAGATTTTATAAGTTTTAATTTCCAAATGTTTAGTAGCTTAACTGAGGAATACGATTTGTGTGAGGGGTGTAATTTACTACTGCTTCAAATCATTTCTCTGCTGTTCCCTGTTGAGGTGGTTTTATATTATGTAACTGCTGTGGGTTTATTTAGTGTTTTCTGCTCTGGATTCTAGGCGAAGAAATATGCCATGGAGCAGAGCATCAAAAGCGTCCTGGTCAAGCAGACCATCGCCCATCAGCAGCAACAGCTCAGTAACCTACAGGTGAAGCTCCTCAACGTTGATCTAACGTTGTTGCTTTCACCCTAAATTGCACCCTTTGTAGATGACATTCAAATCTTAAGTCATATCTTATACACTGTTAACACATAATACAATGTATTATGTAATTTTACACCCCATAATAATACATTGCTACTGTACTAAGCATCTTAAAAACAATGATAGGCTTATCTTGTCTATATTGTACCATTGTGTATTTATTTATTTATAGTGTTATGTAACTGTACATTACAGTATTAATTGCACTGCTGTGAGATTATGCATACAAGATTTTTACACCGTTTACACTCGCGCCTGTGACAAGTGAGTCAAACTGAATTCATTTTTACCCTTTCAGCTCCCTAATTCACTTCAGATGGCCTCATTAACGATGGGTTTCGGAGATCCGCTCTCACCACTACAGTCTGTGAGTCCAACACTGTCATTTTCATTGCACCACTTTATATATTGTTCGTCAGATATGAAAGCTCCCCTCCATTTCTTGGCATACATGCAGTTGTTCAGTACACATGTGTGTAATGTACGGAGGTAAATAAAGGCCAGTGTAATGTCTTCGGTGCCAGCATGTTTACAGTCTGCTGGTTCTATCCTCAATCATTGGAACAGTTTTGTAAAATTACTGCTAATAAGGTTATGCTTAATATGGACCTATCAAATTGATTGAATTGCCCATCACAGGTTGCGGCCCAGCGGCAACGAGCACTAGCCATAATGTGCCGAGTTTATGTTGGGTCCATCTACTATGAGCTAGGAGAGGACACTATTCGACAGGCCTTTGCTCCTTTTGGTCCCATTAAGAGCATTGATATGTCTTGGGACTCGGTTACATTGAAACACAAGGTCAGACTTGTTTATTATTCCAAAACTGAGGTGTTGTAAACTTCTGTTTTAGGTTGTTGTTGCTGTTTAACTCATGATTAGCTGATTTTTTTGCAGGGTTTCGCATTTGTAGAGTACGAAGTACCAGAAGCGGCACAACTTGCTTTAGAACAGATGAACTCTGTCATGCTGGGCGGTAGAAACATTAAAGTGAGTGAACGCTTCAAAAAACAAACTACATTTCAAAGGTTTATAAGCCTTGTGCATGTATTCAGTAGTAAATGTCACGCTTGTTGTTTTAACACTTGGTTAAAGGTGGGGCGACCAAGCAACATCGGTCAGGCTCAACCCATCATAGACCAGTTAGCGGAAGAAGCTCGCGCCTTCAACCGTATATACGTGGCATCCGTACATCCCGATTTGTCGGACGAAGACATAAAGAGCGTGTTCGAGGCCTTCGGAAGAATCAAGTCCTGCATGTTGGCGCGAGAGCCCACCACGGGAAAACACAAAGGCTATGGTTTCATAGGTGAGCATCCGTTCCAGCGTTCGGATGAATATAAATGTATCTGACTGAGAGCGGTCGGTCATGGCAGAATGCTGTTCTCTACATGTCTCACAGGGGATAGAGAAGGGTGGGGGCAGGTTCCTCACATGCTTTCATAGTAAGTTTTTATTTCTGTTGTCGTTGTTTTCTTAGGCTCTGTTACGGACATTTGTGCCATAAGTGCCCGCTGGTAATTACACAGTAACTGTCTCAGAGCTCTGGTAGATTTATGCCGAATCTTCTTGAAAGCTGTTGAGTCTTAGTCCTTCTGTTTCCCGGCAGAATACGATAAGGCGCAGTCGTCGCAGGACGCCGTGTCCTCCATGAACCTTTTCGACTTGGGCGGCCAGTACCTGCGAGTGGGCAAAGCGGTCACCCCTCCCATGCCTCTCCTGACCCCGGCGACACCGGGCGGCCTGCCCCCAGCCGCGGCTGTAGCTGCAGCGGCCGCCACTGCCAAAATCACGGCCCAGGTGAGCATCAACACACCTCTACCATCTATTGCTAGTCAGGGAGTGTGTGTGAGTGTGTGTGTGCGGCTGCTTCCTTTGGCATTAAAATCCTTCCTTTGTAAAGTAAGGCAGCGTGATGTAATTGGCTTAGCAAGGCTAGTGCAGACACTTGGTGCTGTATGAGAGGGCTTGATTCAAGTCAGCTTAGCTTTGAGTGGCATGAAGACTCAGTTATGACACACAGCATTACTTATTTGAGACAGAGATTTTACATGCAGAAAGATAACATAGCGTGTAAACTCCAAAAACAGATGGCATGGAATCTGTCCCAGCCGGAGAATCGGACAGAAGACTTCCTCAACTGTCTGG
>JAZGTK010006811.1:0-20245 GCA_036877625.1 Ambastaia sidthimunki | reverse complement strand
GTCTCCTTACTGAACTCTGCGACTCAGTGATTCCACTACACTCTTAAATACACATACACACTCCATAAATTACATTAATAACTGTTACTCACTGTTATTTACTTTAAAGGACCATCAATGCACTTCTGGACACTACTGCCCACAGACTGTTCTCTCCCCTGCCTTACCGCAGGCACTTCAGGAGCCTGCGAACCAGAACCAGCAGCCCGAGGACCATCAATGCACTGCTGGACTGTCTACACATTCATCTGCGCTCCAGATTATCATATCTACACATTTACCGCACAATTCTTTGTCAACACATTTATTTGCACTACATTTCCTGCACAATTTGCACCCCAGTACTATGTACTGACTATTGTTATAACATAATTTACTGCACTGTTTGAACTCCGTTGCACTACCCTTTTGTACATTTCTGTTTAAATCCATCTGTACATTATGCCCATAGTACATCATATCTGTAAATATGTAACAAAACCACGGATACAAAGTGAGGCGAAGTATGGACAGGTTTATTGAATTAGCAGATAGGTGACAATGAATGATGTAATAACAGAATGGTGATCGCCAGGTAAGCAGGATTAGTAGCTTTGATGGGAGACACAGTTTTTGGGTCGGTTCGTAGGATGGCGAAGGTTTTCCGGGAAAGTTTCCTTTCCTAGGATGGCGAGGGATACTTGGAGATCGGTTGAGCCAGGGAAACGTGGGACGCACACCTCAGTGGCACAGAAGCTTGGATAGGGAACACAGGTAAAGAACATAGGTTAGAACAAGATCTGGAGTTGACGAGACCGGACAACTAGCGGAGCTGAGACGTGCGTTTATAAACCAGTCTCTTGATGCGGAACAGGTGCGGGTGATGAGTTTCATGTTGTGCAGCAGGTGATGGCAATCAGAACTCCGGTGACTGTGAGCGTGAAGGAGTGGGCGTGGCAGAAGAGTTCGTGACAAAATAACATAACCTATATCCTGCACTTTACTGCTTATTGCACTTCTGGTTAGACCTAAACTGCATTTTGTTGCCCTATACTTGTACATGTGTAATGACAATAAAGTTGAATCTAATCTAATCTGATTTGCAACAACATCTAACTTGAACAAAGATTATTTTGTGGACTAAAACTTTCTGTAATTTTTTTTGTAATGGGACATATTAAATATTAATAATTTGACAAATGATACTTGCACTGCTTCATTGACTAACCTTTTTTGACAAATTAAATCTCATTTTTCATTAAATAGGAATGATGTTTTTTCAAGACTTGGTGACTTTTCCTTTACTTTCTGAACACACAAAGGAAATTGGACTTCATTTGATAAGTCCGAGTCGTGAAGTCGTGTAAAAAAACATGGACAAAACATGTTCCATGGATATGTCATCATTGACAACTGTTATATAGAATTTTATAGATAAATGAGTTAGTAAGAGATGGAGTTGGGTTTATGGAGTAAATTAAATGGAAATGGTAACTAGTGTTACAATGCAGAAAGATCAGTACTGAACACCGGTTTTAGTGCCTAGTTCAATGTGGCATAACCTCATTTCTTAATCTGTTGACACCTCTAGGGTGAATGCTTACATGAAACAATACACACAATCGGATACAAGTCTGTTGACACCTGTATCCTTGTTCTTCAAGCAGATTTTAGTTTACAACTTTAGCTTTGCTGTCCTTCACGTCAATTGTTACATTGTCCATTTTGTTTTGTGTTGCACTTGGTAATGCATGGTTTTTATACATCCAAAGGGACCATGGGATCATACCCAACACCAGTATGACTCGTTATTTCTGAAACTAACCAATCAATAACAATCTAATACTAACCAATCAACACTTAACCACTTCGAACATATATATCCAACATATATATATATATATATATATATATATACATATGTAAACCTCGTGGCAGTCACGTGCCGTCGGCGCCGGTATAAGTCGGACACAATTTCTAACCAGCATGCATTGCTTCAAGTCAGCTGCCGATCGGTCTGCGCAGCGCTGCATGAAGTCTAACGCACCTATTAGTTCATCTTTTGAGTCGTTCGTTCGTCCATCACGTGACAGCCCCATACGCTTAACCAATGCAAATTGCAATGGAAAGTGAAATGATTAGTTAATCTCTCGATTCTTTCGAACGACTCAAACCCGAAGACTCGAAACAGGTGAACTAATTCCAGTACAGCGCCTATAGGATGTTGTGCATGCGCGACTGAACAAATCACTCTCTGTGATGACTCGTTCTTCCGAGTCACATTATAGAATCGTTCAAAATGAACGAATCGTTCAAAATGAACGAATCGTTCAAAATGAACGAATCGTTCAAAATGAACGAATCGTATAAAATGAACGAATCGTTCAAAATGAACGAATCGTTCAAAATGAACGAATCGTTCAAAATGAACGAATCGTTCAAGAACGACCCATCACTAATTTCTACTGGTGACTTTGTGCAGTGTGCAGCAGATGCCTAGGTATTATCAGACAGCAATGTATTATTTCCACTATCAGCCGATTTACTAGGTCCCGCATGGCATATTTCCCTGAAATTCATGGAAAGGGGGTTTAAATTGCATAACTGTTATACTCATTAATACAATTTTAGCCTGTTGGTGGCACTCTCACTGATCAGTTATTTATTCCTCTAATCCTGGGCCATGTTTTCAAGAGCAGTGGTGATAGAACACACCACCATTATGCGCAAACATTACGCATTCTTTACGCACTGCTGTACGTATGTATGGTACAAAGGTATTAGAAGGCTTTATGTTAGACAAGTGGTTGTATGCGAGTTGTAGGAAACAATTCATTCTGCTATCCATGTTGTTTTCTGATAAGTCTACTAATAATACAAAACTCTTGACAGGTGCCTATCGCAGAGTTGTGTTTTGCACAGCTCCTGTTCTGTATATGGGTCATTTTTTAATTGGGGTGGCAAGTGGTGTCCCTCTACTTTACAACAGTTTAAATACCAATAAATCATAAAATGTTTACATGTTTGTATTCTGTACAATAAACACAATTTGTGCACTGTTAATAGTTACATTTTTATTTTAAAATACATGTTTAATTGAGTTTGACAGAGAGGTATCATGGAATGTCCATCAGACATCACTTGAGGTAGTTGATTGATGACATCATACCTGGAGCTGACCACTCCCCTCTCATCACGCACCTGTTTCACTAATCATGGACAATATATAAACTGTGTTTAAAATCTTATTTTGCAACAATTCTGAGTTTTTCCCTGTGTTGGATTCTTGTTATTACCCGGCTTGTTTTTGGATTATTCTGCATGTCTACGACCCTTGCCTCTTTACTGTTTACCGATAATTAATAATATTGTAGTGCACCAATTATTGTGTTTTGGGTGTGTCTGTTTTGGCACCCGCAATTATTAGAGTGAATATGGCCAGAAAAAGGCCGGATACGCAAATGCTGGAGGTGAATAGTGTGTGCGTAACCGCTGTTCCAGTTACGTATTAAAAAAAGTTGAGACAAGCATCCTGTTGTGTCATTTGCTTTCTGTCGTCAGACGCTACAATATGTTTTGGCTGTAGGAGACTGTTAATATATTTGGTAAAGATACGTTTTTATAACCCCATTCCTACTCTGGAAACCAGAAAAACTACAAATCTACTGGGAATTGTAGTTTATAAATACATTAAAGACGGCCCTGACTTGGTTGTTCTACAATAAAGATTAAATATCCCCGATGAACTGACATCCTCACGATTTAAAAAAATAAAATGCTACATATGGATCCATCCGTCTCTGTGGCTCCTGACATGAAGAGGAATACGGTGATGGGGTCTTTCACAGCCACAAGGGGCCAGTTTATCCGGGTGGGTCCTGTGGTACTCTTGAGTGAGTATGGGGTTGAGGATATCACCTGTGTTGACAGATATGCAGAATTTCATTCATAACTGGTAAAGACAGGCAAAGGTCAGGTCAGGCAGCAAACAATCAGGAATGTAGAACAGGCAAAGTGTCGAGGCAGGCAGCAAACAATCAGAAACACGGAACAGGCAAAGGGTCGAGGCAGGCAGCAAACAATCAGAAACACGGTAATCAATCCAAATAAAGACGCAGGTCATCATCGACAGGGAAACGCTCAGAACTGTTTGCTGGCCAAAACAAGACTTCGCAAAGAGTTCATGAATGGTTGCAGTTTATATAAAGGGGGTAATTGGATGAATGAGAAACAGGTGAAGACGGGGAGTGGTCAGCGCCAGGTATGAGGCATGATAGGAAATGTAGTTCTTAAACAAGAATCCGTAAGAGAGGAGTCTCCCTCTGGTGGCTGGAGAGAGGCGTTGCGGGAGCCTCCTTTGTAACATAAATAAAGTATAATGTATGTTTCAGCTAGTAGGAGATTGTCGACATATATAGAAAGAACCCTAATCCTAACCCTACTCTGGAAAATGAAAAAACTTTAAATCACACCATTGACTTCAAAGGTCAATGGCGTGTCTGTACTGAGAATTGTAGTTTTTAAATACATTGGTATATTCCCCATAATTGGAAGATGGCAGTAGTAAATTGCAGTGGTAAATTGTAAATGTGCCTTCCTAACAGAATAGACGTCTTTACTTCTGAGTAAAGATTCAAGAAACGAAAAACTTCTGAGTTGTACTTTATGTTGTCCACCTGTGATTGGAGGGTTGGCGGAAAAAAGGGGGGAGACCGAAAGAAACTCCGGGTTTAATGAAGAAACCCTGCTCCCGACCAGGTTAGGTTCACAGAGTAAGTTACCACGGTAACTGACTCGGAGTATAGGTTAACTTTCTTTCAGAAACTGGCTTGACTTACCCTGCGTTCTCAGGTTTGAGTTATCTCCATTTCTGAAACCGAAAACTCAAAGTTTTCCATATTTCAGGGTTAACATACTCAGAGTTTTCACTTAACCACCTTTCTGAAATGGGCCCCAGGCCTGGGACGGCTTGTGTAAATGAAATGAGAAAATTAAAACTTTGTCATAGACCTAAACCAAATACATCATTGGAAAGGTCTCGACCTGGAAGGTAACATATGCCAGTATGAAGATTCTACATGGCTCCTGCTCTCTAAATACTGACCTTTGAACCTCAAACTCAGACCATGTTTGAAGATTTATAATCCAGCAAAAAGAAGGTCTACAGACATGGGACCAACTGTTATAGAGACCTCTGGACCCCAGCTATCATGTGAGCATAGTCACTATTGGGCACCAACTGGGGGCGCTGTCAAAAGCAGCGCGAAAGCAATTTTCTTCCAATTTTCTTTTAACAATTATACTTTTAAAATCTGATAACCCCAATGTTTTTCTCACCCTCTAAAACCCCTAGGAGTACCTGCAGTTTAATACTGCCATCTTCCAATTATAGGGAATATACCTGTCACAACTTGCCTGGCCCTCGTCCTGTTTTGTTCTGTTTGACCTGCGACATTGATGTATGTATACTCCGGTTACTTTCCCCTCTTTTTCATGCCTAGTCCTGTCTTGTCGAGTCTGGTGTATGTTTAGTCTGTTTGCCCGTCATTTTGGTTATCCAGTCTGCAAGTTTAGTTCTTTCCTTAGTTTGTTTCTGGGAGATATTTCCCTGTGGTTTTGTTTCTTGTTTTGATAGTGTTTTTGTTTTCAACTGTTTCCTTTTCGTGTTTCTTGTAATTCTAGTTCAGTTCTCTCTGTATTTAATAAATACTCATCCCTCTACTCACTCCTCCAAACATCTCTTTATTGGGTTCCGCCCCGATCCTCTGGTGGCGTGGCCTCAGTGCGTTTCCCACCCACGTTAGAGACCTGAGTTTGAGTCCCCTGTCAGTCTGAATTCTGACAATACCAGTGTATTTAAAAACTACAATTCCCAGTAGAGACGTACTATGGCCGAGAAGTGCAAAGCAAAATAAAAATTTCAAAATCAAAATTACAAATCTAAAAACGCAATACCAAATCTCAAAAACAAAATAACAAACCATAAAACGCAACAAACAAATTAACAAGTCAGATAACAAATTATCAATTCCGAAAACAAATTAACAAGTCAGGAAACAAATTAACAAGTCAGAAAACACAACAGAAAAGGTAGGTATTTTATGTGACCGGAGTAGTTACTGCTGATTAGACGGAGCTCCTGTCACTCAAGATATACAGGAAGGAAGACAATGTGTGTATGTTTTGGTAGGAGGAACGTTGTGTCTATGTGTATCACATTGTAGTGTCGCTTAATAAATCTTCTTTAGCAATCTTGCTGTTGACTTGGTTTTTCTTTCAAGCATCCATTTAGACTGTCATCATCTAAGCCAGCAACATTGAGTTTTAAAATGTTGATTTTAAGATTCCAGATTTTAAATTAATGCTGTATAGCTTACATCTGTGACGGCCGGCTAGTCTACATAGGACAGGGATGGAAAAGATATGCAGTTCTACACAACGTAGGTTATCCTTTATCACAACACTGGTTAGTTTACCATGAAAAATTGTAGACATTTCTAGCTGGTACCGTTTGTGTAAAGAAGCGTAAACAAATGACAGATTTAAAGTGCGTGCTTTTAAAGTAGACAGTCACTCACTGCTCATTAAAACGAAAAATATTCTATGAAAATCAACTAAACGATATTTATCCATTTTGTTTGATGTAGTAGCCTACTCCCTGAGGTTTTACTGATATGTAACTTTATACAATCATGGAAGTGGATTAGTTATAAGAAATATTCGCAAACAATCAGCAAAACAACCGGGGGGCACAAGATCATAATCTGCCCATGGGTTAAAAGGGTTATTTTTCAAATAATGGTATATGTTATGTGTAAAAAGTGCATCACATACATAGCACCCCCCACCTCCCGGGCATGAAAAAAAAATTCTGGCTCAGGATTTTTTTCCACTATCAGTCCTGTATATGTTATGTGTAAAAAGTGGTTTTGCATACATAGCACCCCCCACCATTGCCCACCTCCCGGGCATGAAAAAAAGTTCAGGCTCAGGATTTTTTTCCACTATCAGCCCTCGTGTACCGGCAGGTTGTCTGCTGGGCTTATGAAATACTAGGAAGACACATCCAGAAAACCATACCTTCATGTGTTGTTGCAGCGATAAGGGAGGGACATACAGAGTTTTTTAGTGGCCCCATTTGGGAGACGATTAATAAATTCTTAATAAATCAAACATAAACAAACTGTCAAACAGGGATAAACCTTTGTATAGTCTGATGTGAAATGTGTTTTATATTTTCGTTTTTTTGAGCGCCCTGCCTGCCATGATGCTCTGCTGGATAGACTGCAGCATTCCTGAATGAGCAATACATTCGGGTAGAACGCTTATATTAAACCGCCACTCACTGGTCAACTGTCAGTAAGACAGAACAATCACAGGCTTGCATTCACTTCACGAGCGGCACAAATACTGCCACGCATGCACAGCCAGTCTCTCTCTATCAACTCCCCTCTTGTCATGTGCGCGCTACATGCACAAACGTAGTGCGAACTCAGTCTGGTGCGCATGCTCTTTCTCGCTGGCTTGCTCAGGATTCCGGGAGATTATACATAATTTGCGGGCATTAGGAAGACGCTATTAATATGCGAGAGACTCCCAGAACTTCCGGGAGACTTGGGATGTCTGATAGCACTTGTGATTATAACTAGATCGTTTAGTAACATTTCTACATGACTTCTGATTCTAGAAATCAATTACTAAGAAATTTACAAGTCAGTAAAAGTTACCAAGCAAATGTAAAATTAGCTATTATAAGACTTACTGTGCAAAGCTCCCGTTTTCGGCGTGCAGAATCTCTGCTAGTGCTGGACTCTTCAATCCCGCCAAAAGATTTTGTTAGTGCACATCTGTGCATGCACAGATGGCACAGCCCCATTTATCAGCCTCACCCACTCTTTTCATCGAAATCCCATGCAAAATTCAATAAGATCCCATTGGTTGTGGTTCTCAGGTGTGTCTTGTCACAGAGGAGGCAGCGAAATTGCTTCTCTTCGCCTGGACAAAACGTACCCAAGCTCAGAAATCTTTTCCTTTTCTTGTTTTTCTTGAGTTTTTCTTGTTTGGAAATCGATGGACCCGATGGCCAGACAAGCTGGAGTTGTTGCATCCAGCACAAACGCAACAATTCACCATTATGAAAACTCAAACTTAACGATCACCACAAACTCTCTCTTCTCTTACCACCGCTCACACTGCGTAAACCCAAAATGAGAATGTGGGCTGAGCGCCAATGTTTACCTGCCGTTACATCATACAATGCGTTTTCCGGGAAAAGGGCGTATCTGGCAGCTTATCTTAAAATTGGCACACTTTCTTCTTAATTTCTGCCCGCGGGTTTTGTAAAACATATGAATTCATATACATTTCTTTTTAAATTGACATTTTCATACAAGGTTATGTATAAATTAGGTTATAAAATTAACTTGCAAGTTGCTCTTTAAAACACACCTGAAGAATGCAGGTTTGTTCAGATGAAAAACGATTCCCTATTAAGCGACGTCAGGAATGCTATCAGAGTAGAGTTGCGTCAGTCCCTTGTGGATAAGGTTCTTTCATCAACCGCATAACGTCATCTCGTTTCACACGCAATTTGTGTTCCTGCTGAAGTGCTAACCACATCGGCCGGTAGTCAAACAGCTGTCCTGGGATGCGTTCCACTCCAGTTTTAGACATTCACTCGCGAACTTCCCTAAGCCGCTCCCTGACCAATCCCCGCCGCCATCTTGAAGTGCATTCCACTTCGTGAAGTGAGAGTTGATAGAGAGAGACTGGCCGTGCAGAATGGGAAAATCTGAAAAAAGGAAGAACAGGAATTGACCTAAAACTGCTGCTAATGCTATCAAAACGACTAATGATCAAGCGTACCAAGATCCCCATATGGTCAAAGAGTTCTATCCTACAACTTGCTTCAGTTTGTAGAGAAAATATGGAGACATTTTTTGCCTCTGTAAACATGTACCCTGTTTACGGTTTTGTAGAACTTGTTGGTCTAAATTATCTGGTATTATACTTGTCACGACCGGGACTCGAACTCGGGTCTCTGGTGTGACAATCCTATGCTCTACCACTGAGCCACAGAGGAGGCAGTGTTGGACCCAAGAGAAACTCTCCAAGCAAGGTTCCAAGTAAATAAGGTTCTTTATTATAATAAACAACTTGGGTTCTTCTCTGAACGAGGAATATAAATAACAAAGAAACAAAACAACTCCACGAGGGGAGAAAAAATAACAAAGACAAAAAACAAAAGATCAAGCAGGCTAGAGAATCCTCTCTCGAGACAGGGAAGCGCTTGGGCAAACGGGCAGTAACGGCCACAACGTGCAAAAACCAAGCGGGGAACCAGGGGAACAAACACAACTAAATACACAAAAGAAAACAAGGCACAGGTGAGGCAAATGATATTAAACAGGACACAGGTGAGGTAAATACTGAAAATGAGACTACAAGTAAAGCCAATAATGCAAACAAAGACGCAAGGAAGAACAGAGGCAGAGGGGAGTACAGGGGGACCTCTAGAGGCACGGAGACGAACTGCAGGGAAGGAAGCTGACAATAGTTTGCTGTCAATTTTTGTTTCATGTAGAATGCAATATGCTTTTCATAATGTATTTCAGTTTTTCTTTGCTGTCAGAGTTGTGGTTCTCATTCGTAGACTAATTTTTGACTGGTTAAAATTATGTACAATAAGACATCTATTTTGCTTATTTAGGTCTATTTAGCTTTCTTCTTTAGTTTTTATTTTCTCTTATGTCTTTATCTATTGTTTCTTTAAATGCTAAAAGGCTAAGAAATCTTACTAAACGAAAAGTTACATTTTTATATCTCAAACAATTTAATTGTGATTTTTGTTTCCTGCATGGGAGTCACTCATATAGAGGACTTAAATTTTTGGAGGTCACAGTGGGGCCTGGACTTATGGATGTCTCATGGCACGACACATTCAGCAGGTGTATGCATTCTAAAAAATACGTTTAAATGGAAGATCTTAGTCCATAAAAGTGATTTAAGTGGCCACTTTGTTTGCCTTGTTGTTAAAATCTCAAATTTGACATGTATTCTTGTTTGTGTTTATGGGTATAACCAGCCAAAAGAAAATGAAGCTTTTATTAGCCATCTAGAGGAACAAGTATTAAATCTATTGACTAAATATCCAAATGCCATGCTTATTTTTGGTAGAGACTTTAATGTGGTATATACAGTAGTATAGATAGCTGGCCTCCAAAACCACCGGACAATTTTTGTTTATATATAAAAATGTTCATGCAAAGATTCTCTTGTTGCAGAGTCGCATCCTTTTGAAAAGAGGTTCACATGGTGCAACAACTTATTATCTTTATTATGCAACACATCTACTAATATTTTGCCATCACCATTATCTGATCATAAAAGTATTTTTATTTGCACTCACTTTTTAGGTTCCGATAATATGCATGGATTTTCCTCTTACTGGAAAGTTAATAATTCAGTTCTCTTTTATGATGAGGTGAAAGACAAAATTATTAGCATAATTCAAAATAATTGGAATAAAGTTAGAGAGAAGAACAGATACAGTAGCTACTGGAAAGTATGAAATTGGCAAATATATTAGAACATTTTGTAGTGATTTCGCAAAAAAAAAATTTTTTTTTAATATTGTTATATGTAGAATCACAAATCTCTTATCTAAAAATATAGATAATTTACTTGACTGTGAAAAAGCAGAACTGGCAGATTTAAAACACAAATTAGATAATTTATATAAACAAAGCTGAAGGGGCATTTATTAGATCACAAAGGAGATGGTGTAATGATACACGGACACCACAGGTAGGTTGAATAAACAGATTTATTTGAACCACAGGAGAAACAGCTGGAGAGGATAATGGTGAGTATGAGTTCATTATGGTAGATTTAGAGTTCCACACAGACTGAATAACAATGTTTTCTCCTTTCAGGTTTCTGACACAGCGGGAGGAACAGGAATCTGGAGCAGTAGCGAAGGCTGGAGAGATAACCTGGACACAACGAGGATCAAAAGGAAACAGGAGGTAAGTACACAGGTAAGTATATACAATGATAACGGAGTGAGAGAAAGGAGTCCGTATAACACTGTGCATGACCGTATGTGTTATTGAGACCGGACGGTGACTGAAACAAAAGGAGGTGCTCATAAAGGTGCCCTGATGAGAGAAAGAAATAGGGAACAGGTGTGTGTGATTAATACTCAGGAAAGGCGGTGCGCTGTGTGTGATTGGGAGGCGAGACTGAAAGCCGCGGCTTCTGGGTGCAGGACGATCAGGGTGAGCTTTGTGGAAATCTTCCATAAGGCTGGGGTCGAGTATGTCATTACGAGGAACCCAAGAGCGTTCTTCTGGACCGTAGCCTTCCCGGTCTACCAGATATTCCAAAGACCCACCACGGCGCCGGGAATTTAAGATGTTCCTCACCCAATAGGCCATTCCTTCTTCCATGAGTAGAGGAAGGGGGGGTCCTCTGTCGGTTCAGGCTCTGTGGAAATAGAAGGAGAGTAGGGTTTAAGAAGTGAAAGAGATGAAAGAGACATGAAAGGTGGGATGGATCTTGTATTGAGGGGGTAATTGAAGTTTATACATGACAGGGTCGATCTGTTCTAAGATGGTGAAGGGGCCAACGAATCTGGGACTGAGCTTTCGACAGGGCAGGCGCAGTCTGATGTCCCTCGTAGAAAGCCAGACCTTCTGTCCTGGAGTGTAAGTGGGATTTGGAGCTCTTCGAAGGTCGGCCATCATACGGTGCCTGCGCACTGCCCTCTGCAGCTGATGGTGAGCTGCGTCCCAGACTCTCTCGCTCTCTCGGAACCAGTGGTCAACGGCTGGGACGTCCGATGGTTCTCTAGACCAGGGAAAGAGGGGAGGTTGAAAACCGAGCATGTACTGAAAGGGAGTGAAACCTGTAGTAAGTTGGTGTAGGAGTTCTGGGCATACTCTGCCCACCCTAGGAACTGGTTCCAAGAGTTCTGGTGGTCATGGCAGAAGGTTCGTAGGAATCGACTGATCTCTTGAATCTTCCCCTCCGTTTGACCATTAGACTGAGGATGGTACCCAGAAAATAAACTTATGGTCACACCTAGGAGTGAGAAGAACGCCTTCCAGACCAGGGAGATAAACTGAGGTCCTCTGTCAGATACTATATCTTCAGGAATGCCATAGTACCTGAACACCTGGTTGAACAGGATTTCTGCAGTTTGGAGAGCTGTAGGTAGGCCAGGAAGAGGGATCAGTCTGCAGGCCTTCGAGAACCGGTCAACCACCACGAGGATAACTCTGTTATTGTTAGAAATAGGTAGATCAGTTATAAAGTCCACTCCTAGATGTGACCAGGGTCGATTGGGAATAAGAAGAGGAAGGAGTTTACCAGCAGGTAGGTGTTTAGAACTCTTTGAGATGACGCACTCCTTACATCCATGTACAAACCTTCTTACCTCCCTAGCCATATTTGGCCACCAGAAGCGATCTTGTAGCAACGAGAGAGTTCCGTTAGCCCCTGGGTGGCCAGTGCCCAAGGAGGTGTGCACTGAGTGAATAAGTGGAATGCGTTGAGTTCTGGGTACATACTGAAGATGTGGAGGACAGCCCGGCGGAATGGCAGGAGGGTTGTCGGAGGCAACTGGAGGAGAGGTCCATTGTATGGGACAGGAGATGAGTTCAGTCAGAATTAACCTCTCTGGGACTTTCGGTGCTTCGTCTGGTGCATAGATATGAAAAATAGAGCCCATCTGGCCTGTCGTGGGTTCAGACGTTTAGCATCTCGGAGATATTGCAGATTTTTATGATCGGTTAGAACCAGGAAAGGATGAGCTGCCCCCTCCAACCAGTGCCTTCATTCTTCTAAGGCCAGTTTGATGGCAAGAAGTTCTCTGTTGCCTATGTCGTAGTTCTTTTCCGCCGGGCTGAGCTTCCTTGAGAAGAAGGCACATGGGTGGAGTTTAGGTGGTGTCCCCTGCTGCTGAGATAAGATGGCACCAACTCCAGTAGTGGAGGCATCCACCTCAACAATAAAAGGGAGTTCTGGATCTCGTTGGAGCTCTTTAACTGTAGTGGGTCTGGGCCAACACTTTTCAGCCTTTAGATATAATTGGTACTTTCTTAACTGTTGTAGGACTTCTGCAACATGGTGGCGATGTTCTGCCAAGCACCGGGAGTATACGAGTATATTATCAATATATACAATTACAAAACGATGGAGAAACTCACGGAGCACTTCATGCATGAAGTCTTGAAAGATGGAAGGGGCGTTTACGAGACCATAGGGCATCACTTTGTATAACACATAACACCCACTTTTGCCAGTAGGTGTTATGAATGCTGTCTTCCATTCGTCACCCTCACAAATGCGAATCAGATTATAAGCGCTGCGGAGGTCCAGCTTGGTGAATATAGAGGCCCCATGGAGATGTTCTAAGGCAGCGGGTACAAGGGGAAGGGGATATCTGAATTTAACAGTTATCTTGTTTAAAGCTCTATAATCTATACAGGGTCTAAGGTCTCCATCCTTCTTAGCCACGAAGAGGAAGCCTGAAGCAGCAGGGGATGTTGAGGAAACAATATAACCTTGTTGGAGTTCTTCCCGGATATATTCTTCCATGGCCTTCTGCTCAGGAAGTGACAAGGGGTTAATCTTGCCATGGGGCACTGGCTCACCCGGTATGAGATCGATGGCACAGTCCCATGGTCTATGAGGTGGTAATTGGGCAACTTTTTTAGGACAGAAGATGTTGAGGAAATTCTGAAAGCAATCTGGAATATTTTGAGGTGACTGCATTGAGGGGCTTTCTATTGACATAGTGTAGACGGGACATAGATCTTGAGTGCAAATAACAGACTAGGGAGTACAGGAAAGCATTTATTAAAACAGTCTTTACCCCATTTTAGCACTTCACCTGTCTTCCATGATAGTACTGGGTCATGTTGCACCAACCATGGGCGCCCTAACACTACATCAACAGTGGAGCCCTCCAGAACCAGAAGATGAAGGGATTCTTTGTGTAACAGACCGATATTGAGCTCCATGGGTTCACAGTAGAGGCATAATCCTAAAGATAACCTGCGTCTTCTCTCAGCTGGTGTCAAGCGAGTGGTATCTAGTTGCATGGGTTCTGGCGCTGATTCTGGAGGGCTATGGAGGTAATGGTTGCATTGGGAAGGAGTGACAATGGCTGATTGGGTGGTAGGAGTGCAAGATTGCATTCTATGGGCACAGCGAATAGCAAGTTGAATAAAATGTTCCAGTCCAAATGATTCATCATATGCTGCCAGATGTAGTCTGAGCTTGGGATCCAAACCTTGTCGATAGGCAATAATTAGGGATTGCTCATTCCATCCACTAGCAGCGGCTAGAGTACGAAATTTTAGAGAATATTGAGTTATAAACACGTTTTCTTGTCTCAAGTGATATAATTGCTCACCAACAGATGAATCGCCAACTGGTATTCCAAACACCTCTTTAAAATGAGATATACTGGTCAAAAGACTGCATAACTGGGCCTTTCTGCCCACTGGAGTGCCGGTCCTGTTAGAGAGTTAACAACAAAAGAGATTTCTGCGTTATCAGTGGTGAATAGTTGCGGATACCTGTCTATAGACAATTGACATTGTAGTAGGAAGCCATTGCACTCCTCCGCCGAGCGGACCATGGGACAGCCGATGATGGTAGGTGAAGATGATGTGATCGCAGGAAGTGCAGTTGTGTTGTCTGCTGGATAAGCCTGTTGAATAGCGGTGGTTAATGTTTTGATTAAATCCTCCGCCATTTTCTGTATCTTCGGTCCGATCTTCTGTAACTATATTCGGACACAGGAGGTAAGTGAAGTTAACAGATTTATTGAAACCACAGGAGAACAGCAAAAGAAGATTGAATATGGTGAGTAAAGTTCGTTATTTTAAATAATAGATCACAGCAGACTTGGATATGTAAATAGTGGATTTCTCCTTCCAGGTTTCAGGCACACGGGAGGAACAGGAACCAGGAAGCACTTGAGCAGGCTGGAGAGAGCACCTGGACACAACTAGGAGGAACAGGACACAGGAGGTAAGTAAACAGGTAAGTATTTTCCAAATGGATAGCGTGAGGAGAGAAGGGAGTCCGTACAACACAGAGCATTAGCGTGTGTGTTACTGAGATCAGACGGTGACTGAAACAAAAGGAGGTGCTTATAAAGGTGCTGTGATTAGTGAAAGAAAATGGAGAACAGGTGTGTGTGATTAATACTCAGGAGAGGCGGTGCGCTGTGTGTGATTGGGGGGGCGAGCCTGAACGCTCCGTGACAGTCATGCTAGCTTATATATTTACACACAGGAAAAAAAAACATTTGAGTGTTTTATTATTTATTTTTATCTATTCACATTTATTCATTTGGCAGACGCTAAAGCGACTTACAATGAATTCAAGGTATACATTTTTTAATCAATGCTTGTGTTCCCTGGGATCGAACCCACAACCTTTATGCTCTTAACGCAATGCTCTACCAGTTGAGCTACAGCAACACTATTTATTTATAAATTTTTTTGGGTGAACACTTATTTACTTGTTTTGTTAACAGAAAATGACCTTGATATATCTGTTTGATAACAAAGAATTGAAATTTATCCTGTAATTCTGTATAGGATGTGGAATGGGGTGGGGAAAGAAAATGCATAATTCTGTAATTGTTTGAATGTGTATATATACAGTGTATATATATACACATGTATATTTTGTCTAAATGTGGCAGTGAGGTTCTCCATGCTTACAAGCGATTGGTTTGTTCGTTCATTAATGGTCCTATAATCGGGCAGTGGGTAATATATAAAGTCGTGTGAGAGGTAGTATGGCGTCACATTTACTCGCCATCCAGGTATGTCTGATAAAGTTTGCCGTGTTGTTGGTAACATCTTTAATGCTCACATTAGCATTTCTTATGAAGGCAAATTGAAGGGAACCCCATGGCTGGCATTTGGCTGAGGCTACCACTCTGCAGGTAAGGAAGACGGTCGTGTTGTTTTGGGATTTGCCCATGTTGTAGCTGTTGTACTTTTAGTTTAGAGGTTTGAGCCAGACCGATTCGGCCCGACGGGTATGAGTGTCCAGCTGACGTTGCGAACATGTTTTGTCCCTCTATTGAGCCTGCTGTTGCCTAGACAGACTGAACGAGCTCATATCTTTCCAGTATACTTGTCTTTCCGAATGGTGTAGTGTCAAACCTTGTTCGTATGGTAGGTGATTTTTAAGTTGTTATGAGGATATTTTGGTGGCAGTCACAGAAGATTTGTTTGTTCTGTCTAATTTGTGATTTTATTGCAGATATATCAGTGGCGTTCATACTTAGCTTTCCTGTCATTCGGGCTACGTGGGAATTATCATCTGGAGATGCTGTTGCTTTGTTTTGATCAATTTTGTTTCGCCTTGTGGTTGAGGCTTTGTGTGCATGTGTGGGTTTGTGCGTGAGAGTGTGTTTTTGTTTTATAAATGTTTTTTCCTTTTATTTTGATTAGTGTCTATTGTGAAATGTGTGTGTATAGTTGTGAGTGTGTTTGATGTGAGGTCGGTTCCACAGTGCTCTGTTATCTATACTATAAAGTAAAAGAAGTATCATTTAAACTGATCCACAGGTTTTATCCTGTTAAGAAATTCATAGAAAAGTTTAGAGCTGATGTAGAGCTAACATGTTCGTTTTGTTTGAATAATGATGAAAGAGTGGAACACTTATTTTGGTTATGTCACTACACCAAGGAGTTTTGGTGTGATATTGGTGCTTTTGTTAAGTTTAAAATTTTGCCAGAATTTTCTTTACAAATGAGAAATGTTATATTTGGGTATTTCGACTCAGACCCCACAAAAAAAAATACTTGTTTTATTATAAATTTAATTCTTTTCTTAAGCAAATTTTATATTCACAAATGCAAATTCTAAACCTGTCTTTGTGAAGAGAAAATTATATTAATTTGATTTCAATATCCAATAATAAGAAAGCTATGAAGACTATTAGAATTTGTTCCACACTTAAAAGTTTTGTGTAAGGAATTTTATGTAAAACAATGGCCATTTTTGCATTGTCTATTTTATATTTATTAATTTATTATTTAATGTATTTTATACTGTTGTATTTGTTGTTTCTCAAGTGTCACTACTGTTGATATGTTGTATTTTGTACTGTTTCGTATGTTGTTTCAGCAATAAAAAAATATATAATAAAAAGTTTGCGGGTCAAGGGCTGAAAAATGTGGAGTACAACGCACCACCGGTCCATGCAGCTCTACTCTGATAGCATTTCTGACATCGCTTAATAGAGAATAGTTTTTTCGTCTGAACAAACCTGCATTCTTCAGGTGTGTTTTAAGAGAGCGCAAACCCATCTTAATATCATAATATGTTAAAAGCATGTCTAGAATCACATCATACGAATGTCCTTCTTTAAAGTAGCGCTGAACATACTTCATTTTTCCTCCTACGAAAACATACACACATTGTCTTCCTTCCTGTATGTCTTGAGTGACAGGAGCTCCATCCAATCAGCAGTAACTACTCCGGTCACACAAAATACCTAAATTTTCCGTTGTGATTTCTGACTTGTTAATTTGTTTTCTGACTTGTTAATTTGTTTTCGAAATTGTTAATTTGTTTCCTGACTTGTTCATTTGTTTTCTGAGTAATATAATTAAGTGTGTATATTACTTAATTAAATGTTAAGTAATAGTGCTTGAATATTAAAAATAATAAAAACGTAGTGGAGTTCACAAAATATATTTCCTATGGAATACATTAGATGGAAAGTCGGGACGGGACACAAAAACGGAAAATTCGTGTCCATGAACACGAATCAATAGATGCCATGAGACTGGGTTGATCTGCAATACCATTAACAGCCACAGGAGGGGAGCCTTCGAACACCAACAAATACAACCTATTTTATGAAATTCACACATCTGTACGCTTTTAAATTAAATGTTATTTTTAACCCTGTAACACGTATAACATCCAAATAAATTTGGTTTGGCATCAACCAAAACAAAGCTGCTTTAAAATGATGTGTATTGTGAAAAGCAACATTCAAATAAACTTAAATTTAAAATGTTTTAATCTGTTTTTTCTACCCAATGAGGGAATATGCTGATGTTAAAAAATTGAACCTGAATGTGTATATACCCGATTGAATGTGTATATATTAATATGCTTGTGGGTGTACCTCGCTGTCTAAGGTTTTGTTGACATACAATAGAGAGTGCACAAGACCCTTATCTGTTTTCTGGCCTCCTCTCCAGCTAAACTTAAGTTCCTATGGCAAAATAACATAATTTTACACTTACATAAACAAAAGTACAGCTTTGATTGAAAATGGCATTCTAGTTTCTAGTATTCTAGAAAGCAACAAATGAAACAAACAGTATGTGTTTCTGTTACTCACTTGGTGGAGCATTGCATTAGCAGCACAAAGGTTGTGGGTTCAATTCTCAGGGAACACAGGTACTGAGATGAAATGTATACCTTACATTAACAAAACTTTATGTTTATCTACGCTGCAGATTTATAGCCAAAGCAATCTGAATTTACTGTAGCTGCCAATTTAATTTTACACTATACACTTCTCCCATTCTTTTTCAATGTGTAATGTTCAGGTATTTTATGGCATTATTGCAAATCCTCTATACCCCTGCCCCATAAAATGTTATAATCTTTCTTTGGGCCATCTCCATGGAACGGCATATCCAACTTAATATGATACCTGTCATCTATTATGTTAATTGATGAAATGTTGCATAGTCTCAGTGTCAGCTTCCTACCCTGCAGTTCGCCTTCATGCCTCTAGAGGCCCCCTGTGTTCCCCACTGCCTTAGTTCTTCCTTGTTAGTGTTATTTACTTCACCTGTGCCTTGTTTTGAGTATTTAGTTGTGTTTGTTTCCCCTGTTCCCCATTTGGTTTTTGTGAATCGTGGCCGTTACTGCTTTGGTTTCACCAAGTGCTTCCCTGTGGTCTCTAGTTTTCCCCAAATTGTAAGTCGCTTTGTATAAAAGCATCTGCTAAATGCCTAAATGTAAATGTCTTATGAAGTGTTCATATAGTGTTGGATACCCCCTACAAGAAGTGACCCTCATTTTGTTGTCATAATGAAAAATTATGTTGCTATTGTCTAATTGTAAATTACGCTACAAATTGCAATATTGCCCCATTTGGAGGCACTATATGTCAGCTGTCATAATTTTATGGTAACAGGACCATACCCAGATAGATAAGTAACAAAACAATACAACAGATAAGACAGAGTTAAATATATAATGTTACACATAAGGTGGAGGCGTAAAAGTAAAGTTCACTTTAAAACAAAGTGAATGGATATTAAAGGGTCCATAACTTAAAAATATTGTCAAGTGTGCACACATGCACAAGGAATTTGTTGTGGTTTAGAAAACTCAGCCTACTTGCAGTATATGCAAAATCACAGGTAGTGGAAAAATTAAATACAGGGATAGTAATATAAAAAACATAAGATTTAAGTGAGAGAGTTATTTACAGATGTGCATAATAAGTACTGTATATTAAAACTATAATAAATATAATTTATAACTATATAATCTGTTTTACAAATAAAAATAGGCATTTACACGATTATAAAGAAAGTGTAGGATATTGAGCTATAAAATATTGCAAATATTGCATTGCAAACGGGTAGGGTGTGATAAATGTGCTAACTGTTCAAGGTGAAGATGGCCTGTCAAAAAGAAAAATTGTTGGTGAATGGTGAAAGGAGGGAGTGATGGGGGTTCATCATAAAGTTCTCTTTTCAGTATGCAGATTTATCACCGTCTGTGTCCTCTACAAACTTCAAGAGGGATCTTTCAGTCACACGCATTCAATATACGACGTTCATTGAATGAGTGATATAATAAAATATTTTGTGTGCCTTTACATTTTGACAGTCCATTTACTCTGAAATCTTTTATATTTACATTTTGATATGGTTTATTATACTTATTTGTTTACTAATGAAATGTTTATACACACACACCTTTCTCATTCAAAGAGTTTATTTTCATGACTATGAAAATTGTAGATTTACACTGAAGACATCAAAACTATGAATTAACACATGTGGAATTGTATACATAACAAAAAAGTGTGAAAACTGAAAATATGTCATTCTAGGTTCTTCAAAGTAGCCACCTTTTGCTTTAATTACTGCTTTGCACACTCTTGGCATTCTCTTAATGAGCTTCAAGAGGTAGTCACCTGAAATGGTCTTCCAACAGTCTTGAAGGAGTTCCCAGAGATGCTTAG
>JAZGTK010006810.1:0-20245 GCA_036877625.1 Ambastaia sidthimunki | reverse complement strand
ATAATAAAACAGGCTGCTGTTGATTTCAAAACAATTTTCAATAACTAACCCTGACCATAAAACACAACATGGGTGTGAATATCTCTTGAACTCTTATGATCAACCATTTATGTCTGTATACAAGCTTAACAGGCTATATAGGAAATATGATGACCAGGGTTCACCTTATAAACATTCTCAATAAATCGTAGATCATTTAATCCGGTTAGTTCCACGCCGTATTCAATCAGATGCTCTGTGAGTGAGGGAGAAAAGGAAATGAAGGCATAGCTCACTATAGGAAGACATGCTGACGGATCTCCCACAGCCAATCTGAAAGATTAAAACACAACATGAATTTATTAAGCACTGCTGTTAGCAAACACAGCAAACAACTGACAAATTCAATCAAGAATCAAACTTAAAGGTTTTCATTAACAAAGCAGCACCAAAAGTGTCTCAAACTGTCTGCAAGCCATCATGTGTGTGTCGTGCTGGGGACAAATTATTTCATCTTTCTGGATCATCCCCAGCGTATACAAGCCAAATGGATCTGTCTTTCTAAAAACCATGTTGTGCTTGATACGTCTCACATCAAAACCTCTTTGCTGAGCATCTGATGTTCAGCCTGGGATTCCTGCTGGAGAAACAGCACTGGTTTATGTAAAGCCTGTTTACAAAATTGCTCCATACTGGAGGGGCTGAAGGGACAAGTCTTCAATTCTCCAAACTTCAAAACAAAATACGGGACATGAAACACTGGCAGAGCCCTTTGTGGATGTTTATACGAGTTAAGATTTTTGAACCTTTGGCCAAAAAGGGTTGGGCTTGGGATTCTAATGAATTACATCCCGCATATATCATCTTCACTGGTTGCATGTGAAATCTGATTCTAAAGAGCTATTTAGAAAATCTTAACGGAGTCCTGGGAAGGTAAAGAAATTTATATAGAGAAAAAGATGCGTTATTCTCATAATTGTCAAAATCACATTAAGAAATGAATGTGTTTTTTTTTTCAATACTATACAAGTTGGTCACTTATTGGCACCCTTTATTCAACACATTTTGCAACTCTGCATGCCAAGATAACAGCTCAGTCCACTCCTATAATCCTAATGAGGTTGGAGAACACCTGCAAGAGATCAGAGTCAATTCTTCCATTTAGAATCTCTCCAAATCTTTCAAATGTTGGAGGTTTCTCCTCTTCAGTTCACTCCACTCATTTTCTACAGGTGATGGGATGGGATAAATATTTATATATACAATGCTCTCCATAAATATTGGAACAGTAAAAAATAAATTAATACAAATACATGAAATAAATAAAAATTGCTCTGTTTGCTATGGAGTGAGAAAATGCTTTTTGATTAAAACATGAAAGTGAAAGTGACATGTTTTTTGAAATGTGACCTCTGCATTTAACCCACCCCTAGTGAGGAGTGAACACACACACACCCGGAGCAGTGGACAGCTATCACTGCAGCGCCCGGGAAGCAATCGGGGGTTAGGTGCCTTGCTCAAGGGCATTTCAGTTGCTACCTGCCGGCGCTGGAATCGAACCAGCAACCTACTGATTACAAGCCCGACTCCTTAAGCAGTAGGCCACAGCTGCCGCATGAATATAAGACAAATGTACAGAATGTCAAATACGAATGCAAGACTCAAACTGCAGAAGCAATGGACAGAACTGATACTATACATTTCCTGCTTTTAATGTTTGAACAATTAATGCAACACAACACAGCATATCACTTATAATTGTAAGCCAATTGTCCAATAATTGACTTACATTGAGGGAATGAGGGATGAAACTATGCTGTTCCTCTAAATGATCACATACTGTGCTGTAAATCCTTCAGTGAAGTCTAAAATGCTGCCAGACAACTTCACAATTACATTAATATTAGCTTCCATTAGCTATTATAATCAAATCAATATGCTGTTTTTCACTAAAGTGTAAACAACATGCAAATTCCTTTGTTTGTTTGTTTGCTTCTTACAAGTATATAAATATTGTAATTTTTTTTATCTACAGGCACATCTATGTGTTTTTATTAGAGTTCAACAGATTATTAACAAATAACAGATTTCTAACAGATTTCAACTTCAGTACTTTTACACCCACATCTTCATATGAAAGTCTATCATAACAATGTTGATATATACTGTTATCTTTGCTGTGATATCTAAACAAACAAAGTTACAGTAAGAAACCATTTCTATATTTATATGGTGTTTATAGCGATATTTATAGTGTGCACATAGTTAAAGAACCCCAAATGTAAATAATTTTAAATGACCACGCACCAGAACTACAAAGAATGTATAAAACAAAAAGCAAGCACGGATTAGCTGTAAAACAAACATAAAGCTAAAATGCATACAGGGACTTAAAAGTATTTAAGTGTATATTTACCGGTAAGTATCGTCAGTGAATTAGGAAGTTACCTGTAAACACGTTTACCACCTACACACCTGACATGTATCATGTTTGAATACCTTTGATAGTCCACCTCTCTTGGATACTTCAGAGAACGGAGAGCGGCTTCCAGTTTCCTGAGACATCCCTTAAGATCACCCGTGGCCATCGCTGTCCTTTATAAGGATTTCATCAAAGTTATTCATCATTATAAGCATGTTTAGTGACATATGACAGTCAGTGTACCATGGAATGTAAAAATGATCAGGGCATTATACTTTAATCAAGAACGTATTATGCCTTACTTCATTGTATTTCTCATTTGGCATGTGTGTAACATAACTGCAACGTTGTGTCTTACCGGAAATTAAACCTTATGGTTAAACATAAGTGTTATTCATGCATCGCGTTTGTCTTTGGCGCTGAATATTGCGGGTTTGTTGTGATTGGTTTCTATGCCCGGCAGAGAACAATAGGGAGATGAACGACCCAGTATTTCACTTCAGCACATTCATGTCTTAAATTAATTCAAATTATTTTTAAACGAATATACTTTGGTGCAAAACAAAGGGAGCTTACGTATGAACTTATAAATAACACTATGTTTTTTGTATTAAAGTTAGTATATTACAAACGTGACTAATCTTATTTATCGAAACTGCAGCTATTGTTGCCTGTGTTTTCTTTACGCCAACGATTTACGTCACTTCCACCAAAACAAGAAACGTCAGCCTGGCCAAAGTGTTAGAAGAGGCGGAGAAACGGACAGACAGACAGGAGGAGCGAATGGACTGATGAATGATACTGCCACACCGCGATCAGCAGCAGGTTTCAGCGCTGGAGCTGTCAAGATGGCTGTCCCGGGGTCCCGTTAAAATACTGAGATAATTTCATCTGTGAGATTGTGGCAGATCTGCGAATTGTTTCGTCGCGGCGGCGGTAGAAGTATTTCATATACATAGAGGTGGGTTGTGGTGCTTTAAGCACCGATGCTGGTAAAATAACAACAATACCGTTTGATGCGTCATTGGGCCCCACAGCCAATGAGCGTTTGCCTGTGTGCGTTCATTCGGTATTTTAACCAAAGATTTTACAGGGAGGCGGGACTTCACGCGTCAGCCAAACTTGATGGCGAACATAATTCTTAGAAATGTTCAGATGTAGAAAATATAAAAACCTGTTTCAATAATCACACACAACTGTTTGGTAGAGTTAACCTTTAAATAATGTACACATACATATTTATCTGATGTCTCACAACTGTTTTTAAAACTCTTATGTAAATCGTCAGATAAGTTTTCCATTGTTAAAGCATAAACCTAAAAAGGCAACTGACATGCAAAGAAAAGTAAACAAAAAATATGTCAGGATTTGCACTACGTTTAAAGCACCTTTGCTAGGTAGCTAGTTGACCTAAAATATAGTTTTGCGTCTTGCAAATAGTAATTTGTGTTGATATCTGAGTTCTTTCCAGCTTATCGATGCTATGTAAGAATTTAGAGTAAATAGTTTTATGTGGGGACTCGCACGGTTAGATCATACATGGGGTTGCCAGACCTGTTTACTTTCACTTGTGATATAAATATTTGTATAAAACACCCTTACAGAACAAACACCATCTAAACTGTTAAATATATTTATATTACTTAAAACAACAATTGCTTAATAAAATTGAACAACTTCGTCTGCCCTTAGGCAAAGCAGAGAGAAATTGTTTTTAGAGTTCATTGACCTTGTTCGGATCACCAATCTGTGTTTTAAGGAGGTCTAAAAATTCTCAAGCTCCTCCTAGATAATATAACAGGTGCTATAGCATTACGTCAGACCTGAGCGAGTGTATGTCGTATCACATGAAAAACCAGTTCAATTGACAAATGCTGTCATGACAGGATGACAGGGCGAGCAACCAGAGAGCCAGTCAGAGGTTATTTAAGAGACCATTAAAGATGAGAATAACAAGCCTGGCTCCTAGACTGAGATGTTAGAGAGTTAACCCCTTTGAAGGGAGTCAGACAGGGCCACATAAAAAGGCTTAATGCATATCTCTGAGACAGGATTAGTGCTACTGCACTGGCGATAAAGCTGCCATCAGGTTTTATTTCCCAGCTGACTACTGCACACTAGCACTTAAAACTGTTTTTAAAGGCTGTTGTGTTTTGTCTGGTAAGTTTATGATTCAGATAACTAAATAGAAGAAGAATAAGCAGAAGTGTGGAGAGCTTAATGTTGTAGGATTACTCCGGTTTAGTTTATAGAAACAGAAGGAAGAATAAAAAAGGATTTATACAAGGCCAGCTTTAAAAAATTTATAAATAAATACAAGAGGTTATATGATCTAGAGAAAGCTCTCGGTATGACAGACACAATAAGCAGGACAGGACCGGGCGTATCAAATATCTCAGAGTGCTGAGATTACGTCAGCTTTTACTGCTTTGTAGGGATTTGTTACATAAGAAATCAAAGGCAGGTACTGACCTAGCAGCAGAGCTCTTAGGAATAGAAAGCTGCGTATGTGTAACATATTTTAGTGTTTTAATAGTCATGCAGCCAAGTGTGTCATTTCCTGCAGCTGCTCAACAGCTCAGATACAACAACCTCACTTTTATAATTCCACAAAGCTATCTGTCTGTTTGCCTTTATGTCTGTCAATCTATCTGGATTCAATCAGTATATCGTCCATTCATTCTTAATTACTTTTCAAATAGAAAACGAGAAAACAGAGTTTTTTTATTTTCCATTTCCTTCTCAAAATGAAGAAAAATCAGTTACTTTTCAATCCTTCCAGGGAAATTAAAAATGTAAAACAACTTGTTTTTGTTTTTCGTTTCTTTACATGAATCTTAGAGCTCTTCAGAAATTAAAATGACCATACTAGTTTACTATTATACTAGTATACTATTTTTACATAACAAGTACCTTCAGTCACAGTAACAAATCAGATTGGTTATTGGCCATCTTATAGGGAACATGTATATTGAACATGATGTCGTGCTGAAACCCTGCAGATCTACAGATGGGTCAAGGTCTGTGGAGGGTGGCGAGGAACCAGCAGCTGCAGCAGCAGTACAGTGAACAGTGCTTCCTCCAGCGGGAGAGAGAGCGGGGCCGGAGGACGGGTCCCCCACTGGCAGAGTCGCTGCAGCAGCGCCGCACAACGCAGTGCCAGGTCCCTGGAACCGACATCAGCCACCTGCTGCGTGTCCGTAAGGGCAAAGATGAACAGGGCTTTATCGACCTCGAAATGCTGCCACCCGAACTCAGTATCACCATCCTGTCCTACCTGAATGCTACTGACCTGTGCCTGGCTTCTTGTGTGTGGCAGCACTTGGGCAATGATGAGTACCTATGGCAGGGGTAGGTGACATGGTAATGGGGTTATTACCCATATTAAACATTTTTTGCCTAAAAGGCTCGAGACGCAGGGTTGGCACTTACCATAAATGATTTGATGAAACCTAAAGTAAAATTGTGTTTTTAGATTTTTTTGAGAAGTACTTTAAAGAAAGTTGGATGTGTTTAAGAAAATAGCAAACAAATATAGAAATATAAATTAATAGTAGGCATTTGTTATATGTAAGGCCACTAATGGGAATGTTTTAGTGTTTTTCCTGTTCAGTTTCTCTTTGTTTATCTGTCCTCTAGCTTGTGCAAGTCCACTTGGGGTCACTGTTCCATATACAACCGCAGGCTTCCACCTGGATTTTCCTATAGAAAACTTTACATGGAGTTAGACGAAGGAAGTCTTACTTTTAACGCCAACCCTCAAGAGGTACTTAATTTTGTTTTGTCTTGCCAAACTAATGTCTCATAATTAGAGGCCATTATTAGAAGCCAAGCCATTTTGTGGATACGGAAATGATCATACCCACAAAGTGCTTTGGAGATGAATTATTAATACTGGTTATTTCCTCCTCTACCCTATAAATTTTCACATAACCCAGCTATGCTCATACTTCAGATTAAACGTAATATTTTTACAGGTTCACCTAGAATGAATAATGATGCATGACACACTGCTAGATTAAAATGGAATTAATGGTTTTTTTCTCAAGCAAGTTGCTCATAAAACATGACTTCTGTCCAAAGGTGCATTTAAATGTCTTTGACTCCCCCTCATCCATGTCTTAGGTTAGATTAGAAAAGCTTTAGCTGTCCATTTAAAGGACATGCGATATCTTTGCTCTGGACTAAACTGCAGTGTCTGGCAAAAAGTGTGCCCCCTCCTTCTTCTTTCCTTAATCCCCACACCCTGTTTTATGTGGGCTCTTTCATTCAGGGTATCAGTTACTTCATGTCCAGAGGCATTCTGGTGGACCACTCGAAGGAAATTGCCAAGTTTATATTTTACACCAGAATGCTAAATTGGAAGATGCTACGGATTTATCTTGATGAACGGTTTGTTACCTCATTATTTATGTTTTTATTTTGTTTACCTGTAGTTTGTGATTCAGCCTTTCTCAAACTGACCTACATTTAAAGTCATTTGGGGTATTCTGCATATATGTTGCATATAATGTTGATGACTGTATTTTACTGTAATTATCTGCAGGAGAGATGTGCTGGATGAGCTAGTCACACTTCACAATTTTAGCAACCAGTTCCTCCCTAATGCACTGAGGGACTTCTTCAGACACATCCATGCCCCGGAGGAGAGGGGCGAGTATCTGGAGACCCTAATCACCAAGTTCTCTCATCGCTTTTGTGCCTGCAACCCTACTCTAGTACAGGAAGTCGGCCTAAGTCCTGGTGAGTGATCTGCAGACAAAATATCCTAGGTCCTTATCAGCCCTTATGTACTATGATATGATCTAGTATGTTATTGTTACATCAAGATCAATGTAATTTTCTTTGCTGTCCCTGTATATTTCAGGTATGCTTACAAGTAACATGTAGATTCTTACTACAGGGCAGGCAACAGTTGAAGCTGAAATACTGGTTCCAAGGGCAGTGCAAACAAATCACAGATTGCAGGATTAGTGCTGTAATGTGTTGATTTAAGTTTGGTTATAGGTGCTGGTCTGTATGATGTTGTCTTTGTGTGGAGCAAGATGTGAGAAATCCTTCTACTTGTACTTAAGCGCTGTTATTTGTCTCTAAAGCCAAGCTAAGCCCACTGGCTTAAAGTGTTAGCAAAAGTGGACCCTGCTCAAACCAATCAAAGTTACCTCCTGTAATAACACGAGACTGTGTGTGTTACTGTAAAAGCAGGCTGATTTATTGTAAATTACTGTTAAAGCTCATTCATTAGACAGAGTTGTGCTTTTCTCACATTGTACCCATCTTAACACAATGTTAGAGTTGTGACATCAGTGTTTTTTATCTAGATGGTACCAAGATTTTAGAGAACTCCTTTAGCCCTTTCAAGCCACATGTTTTATTTTTGAGGTGTGATTGAAAGACTTTTGGCCAGTTTTCCAGCTATGAAAGCCTGCTGAAAGTCATGCAAAGTTGCTATCTGAGGTGGCAGTTACAACATAAGATAGTTACAAATAAAGATCACACCTTTCTTGTTGTTTTGCAGATGCCGTGTATGTTCTGTGCTACTCCCTCATCCTGCTCTCCATCGATCTTACCAGCCCTCACGTCAAGAACAAGATGTCCAAAAGAGAGTTTATCCGAAACACGCGCCGGGCAGCTCAGAACATCAGTGAGGACTTTGTAGGCCACCTCTACGACAACATCTATTTAATCGGCCACGTAGCAGCCTAGCCACTAAAGGGCATGACGCGGCTGGCACGTAAAAAGTCTGCGACTGCACTAGGAAGAATTCCGCTTGAAGCCAAGGAAAAAATGAACACTGCAGGTCATTTTAAACCCTTGATATGATGCAATGCATCGTAAGGAGCGGAGCACAGGAACAGCAGCAATGCGAAGAATCAACAAAACAAGGCAGCCGTTAGCAGGCTAACATGCTAGCAGTGGTAGCAACAAACTTAACCTACCACAAACCGCTTAGCCACGCGAAACCATGTAGCTACATGAAGATATATACGATAAGCTATGAAGTCAGTTAAAGCTGAATGTGGAATTTACAGAGCTTGCGTCAGATTAACAAGACATCCATTTTCTTCCTCATTCTAATTTGGAAAACTCTCATGCTTATCAAATGAATGTCATCTGTTTTGCCATA
Source organism: Ambastaia sidthimunki (assembly GCA_036877625.1). Taxonomy (NCBI): domain Eukaryota; kingdom Metazoa; phylum Chordata; class Actinopteri; order Cypriniformes; family Botiidae; genus Ambastaia; species Ambastaia sidthimunki. Next base: position 11,717 of record JAZGTK010006810.1, on the reverse strand, counting down.
TTTATGGTCATATTCCAAGAAAATTCCTCTCCAGTTCACAAGCTCCACTAAGCTCTCATTCTGTCAGTCAGTTTTATTCATTGTTCCCACAACAGCCATAAATCATTTTTGTCTTGGCTTGGATATTAATTTATCTTGAAGTTAATGATTGTGAATTATTTTATTCCAGTGCACTACAATGGCTTTCCATCTAGAGCATCATTTAATACTTAATACTTAAGATTCAGGCAGGTCCACAGCCACTGTAATATTTACAGATTTACAATAGCACAACTATACTAGTGATAATGAACAAAGGTATTTTTCTTTTTTGTTTGTTTGTTTTAATTCTGTGTGTGGTTTTTAGTTTTAGGAGGATGCATATGCATTGTCAAAACCCAAGCACTGAATTTTAATTATTTAACATTTGTTGTAGATTTGGTAAATTTCTGTCATCTTCATTGCTACTTTTTTTACTTTCTTTTTTTGTTTTTGTGCAACATCATCACCTCAATCTGTTCATTCACTCGTTTTACCTTCAGACCATATTCACACCTTTCACAGTTATCTTTATGACTTGGTATATTGTTAAATTACAAGCACTTTGTATTACAGTTAAGAAGACTACATCTCCTTCATCGTTTTAGAAAACGTTCACACATTTAAAAAATTAGATCAAAAGAAGCCAAGTCCATTTTACCGAACATATTTTGACATATAGAATTGCTTTTCTTCCTCCTTTCAAGTTTTTGTTTTATTTTCCATCTTGTCTTTCTGAATTACCTATTTACTCTTTTTTTTTTTCTTTCCAGAATTGGGTGCCAATAGTGAGAATAAATACTAAACTAATATACATATTTACAAGGAAAATTATTCACAGGCTCTGCATAGTTTAATATTAAACATTTTATTTGCACATAATGTAAATATTTAAGTATAGAGATTTATAAACATAAAATTTTATTTTCAAATATTTTAACTAAAAGTTGTGGTTTTTCTCAAGTAATAGAGTGAATTCCTTTTTGCACTTTTTGGCATATTTAATTTGTGAGAACTATAAGCACTCAACTACTTAGCAAACTGTATGAGGTTTATTTGTGATATGTCATGCCAAACAAAACTTATAAGCCTATATAATAACAATTATTGTTATCCAGTGCTCAATTAACTGTAGCTGTAATAATATATTGCAGCTCATCTTTCCCTGTTTTTTTTTTTTGTTTGTTTTTCCTTTTACTGTGGTCAGCATACATAGCCCACAAATGTAACTCTGTTTGAACAAATCTGTATTTAAAAAACAAAGGATTTGTTTAATCTAGATTTCATATTGATAACACTGGATTAACGCACTTCTAGATTGTATCAAAAAAAATAAAATGTTGAAAATGACTGTGGCATTTTCATATCACTAATTTGTTCTGTGTTTGGTTTTTTATATTTAATCAGGGTGGGTTGATCATTGGTGGGAAATGGCAACATATTAATATTTAAGATTAGATGTCATCCACATTACCATTTATTTAAAAAACATTTCAAAATCACGAGACCACTTATTTTCGCAATAGACATGAAACGCTCAAAAATGTCACCGTGGGATTAACGCTTTTTGTGTAGCAAATATTAAATGATACAAAGTAAAAAAACCTTGTACATTTTTAAAGTTATTTTGAATCTGAAAGGCATTTACGGTCACCATTATCAGACAAATCCGACGGACAGTTTTACAAGATTATTTAAAAGTGTACCGTTATCTGTTTAAATAGACAACTCACATTAGAAATGAACACAAGTGATCTCATGTAATAGTCCTATATTGTCAATTAAGCACAAGGCGCAAACTGTTTTTATATGCGAAGTAACTCATAGCAAAGCATTCCTACATGACATGGTGCTCAGTCAATACAAAATGCAAACCCATTTTTTTTGTGCATGGATTTATCAAAGGCATGTCATTTAAAGGTTGTTTATCTGAGGTGACGTTATGTTTCTTGGGTCTAATGGCAGAGTTTTGGCTATAATTTGGCATGATTGATGAAGTCCTTGCGTTCGCTATGACTGCATTTCATCAATACAACTGGCTCAATGACGGAGCGAGCCTCTCTGACGCCTGAAATTGCGTCTGGTCTACCTGACACCGTTTAGAAAATGTGAAGACTTTGTGATTTTGACACTTTTGTTATGGCGGAAATATGTAGACTATAGTGAAACGATATTTCAAAAATTATCTGAATCCATAACAACGTTATTATGTATTATTATTTGTTATGCGTAATTATTATTGTTAATATAATTAAACACATAAAATAAATAGTTGATGATGAGAATTTTTATTTTACAAAAATACACTTTTTACTAATTGTGCTAATTTCCAAATGAATTATATCAGAGATTACAATATAAGCCTATAGAAAATAAGGTATGAGCCTTATTTTCTAAGTAGTACGAGACTACATACATGTACGTTCTAATGGAAGAGTTGTGTGAGAAACATCATATTACTGTAATAATACCCGGAAGCTGCCAGAACCACTGCATGAGCTGCTCTACACATCAAGAATAACAGAGCATGAATGTTCTCTTATTATTGTAGTAAGAAATCACCATAAATGTCTTTTGTTTCCGTGAGTAACTGCTTTGGTGTGTTTTAATAGTGTTTCTCTCACGGAATTCGTTCGTCGACATAAAGGTCCTGCAGATGCCAAACTTCATGATGCTCAAAAAAGTAGAACCACAATTCCCAACCCAAAGCTTTTATAGCAAATGCCTTGAGTAATTGGAATTTTGGTTTTAGTGTAATATTAACGTTTATGGTCGAGGCCATCATGGAAAAGGTTATTTGACACACAACTGCAGCCTTTGAAGTGAATTAATTTGAAATTGTCTGTGTATTGAGGGACAGGGCCGTATAGCAGATCCAACGGAGAGGAGGTCACGATGAATGTGTCTGCTTTTTCAGTCTTTGTGGCCTGATTTACCCTGGACATCGTCTGAATATGTTACGAATAACGGAATTTGATTTCAAAAGCATGTTGGTAAAGCCTTTTGCGCCGTAAAAAACAATAGTCCACTGTAGCCTGCAATGCATTGTTTCAAATCTCGCACTAACTTGGCAGCGCACCTCAGTTCTGAAACACTCCAGTGCTATAGGCATATATATAAAGTATGCATGTGAATATGAAATGTGGATTTTAATATTGAGGCCAGCTAACGGTAAATCGGTGCAGTAACTTTTCTGTGATGACGGCAGGTTGTTTAGGCTGGTCCTCTCTCCAGGTGTCCTCCTCTATAACGTGGGTATAACCCAGACCCAACGCTTGAGGACGGGAGTGCCCCTGTTTCTATAATTGTTTCCTGTACTCCCCCCAGCGACCACCGCCTCAACAGCGATGTAGGTTTCTCTACTAAATAATCAAGAATTTCTGAGTGAATGACTATTTAGGTTGATTGACTTCCTTAGCCATATATCATCGCTGAAAATGCGATGAATTCATTTCCCTGTCCCTATCAACAGTTCAAGGCGACGCCTCTAAAATTTGCGCAGAGAAATGTTTCAATGCGTTAGCCTACTTTTGCTTGTTTAAATGCATTAAATCATGTTTTCATAGGTATGGTCATTAAGATGCAGGAATTTTTTGCTGTTTAGTCTCATCTCATAAAATGGGTGCTGTTGATGTACGCTGCTCTAACAGCAGTATTCCCGTTTGTATCATCCCACATTAAATATACAAATACATTTAAAGCCGATAATGTCAGTGGTGCAATTAAAAATTGCACTGTAAATTTTAATGTCAATTTAGAAGAAATGTTGCCGTTAAATGATGTTGAATACATTTATTATTATTTTTAATGTGTGAAAATTATGAATTATTACTTTACGTATTATTACGTTATATAAGAGCCCTGGATCAGTTTAAAAATCTTCCTTCTGTATATCACTTTCTGAGTGTAGGGCTAATAGTATCTAGTTGGTAACAGACAAAGATATTTTAATCTATGCTTCATTCAACTTACTGTATATAACCAATATTAAAGCGTTTGGGTAACGCGCCCTCCTTTGATCAAAGTTTTCCTTATTTACGAGCGCACTTCATAAAATCAGATTACAGTAACTGTAGAGGAGCTAAGCGTCCCAGGCTGTGATGTGCAGATAAAGTCTTCTGTCATTCACGCTATAAACGGCCTTCAGAAACAGTCTGTCTCTCAGTTTTCCACAGATGTGTCACAGCTGTGAGCTTGTGCCAAAACCAGCCCAACAACATTAAACTCTCCTGAGAGCTGATTCTTTACCTGTCCGAGGTGAGCTTTTCATGTGAGACACTATTCTCCAAACGCCCTCCACAAGTCACAGAGTTATTAAAAATCATCTTTAACATTACAGAGCCCCCTGATCGCAGAAGTATGTTTTATGATTTGTTTATGCACGAGCCCATATCTCTTTGACAGGGGCTGTCCACTGTCACATCATGCCATACACAACGCTTGACGTTTGCTAGTGTCTGACACGTGGGATTATGAAAATAGTTATTCCAGGACCAGAGAGTCGATGGAAGACATTCGTGTAGATCATGTACCAACCGACTGCTGAGCTGTAATGCACTTTAATGAATAGAATAGATTCACGTCATTTTCTATCGTTTCTATTGCGTCAAACAGAGATTTGCAAAAATCCCGTATAGCGCATAACAAAAATTAGTAATGAAAATAAAGAAATATGGTATAAAATTCCTGCCACAATTTGTATCTTAACTGTGTAAATTATTGTCAAATACAAAGCTGATTTTTTAGCATTTATTACTGTATAATACTTGTTTAGGTTACTTGTTCGGAATAATTATGCTAGTATCTTCCATCAGCCCACCCACCTAACCGTTTCAAACGTTTATTCAGACCATCAAATACATTTAGTGACAAATAGAAATGCATTGGATAAAAATTATAAAAACATAGCTGGCATGTGTGTGTGTGGTGATCACTTCTCAACTACAGCATAGGCCTACACCATTTTGTTTTTGTGCAATCGCTGTGGGTCCAGTAAACTGTGAGACACTATACAAAGAGCTTCGTCTGGTGCTGATATTTCTACTTTTATACCAATAGGTTTATAACAGAATTCGCAAATTTAATTATCAGACAAGAAATTATACTGAATTGAAAGTTTTGTCATGCATATACAAATATTGTTGGAAAAGTAATTTTAACAGGTAAAAATTTGGCACTCTGGTGACCCACGACCTATGTCATAATATGACATCACCGAGCGTGGATTTCTAGGGAACTCGTTTGAAGAATTTAGACATCATCTCCTCTCAAAGCCTGTTTATCAACAGCTTGGAAAACTCGTGAAACCCTTGTTGCTTGAATGCGCAATATGGCGAGGATGCCGAAGCGCAGGGCCAGCAGGGTCAGTCTCTCTCTCCGTTGGAAGGTGTCTGGCCCTCCGGCTCTGGCTACAATAATATCCAGTGGCTCCAACGCTGAGCCTGGATAATGCATCTGTCCAAGACCCATAATTACAAGATCATAACATTTCCCCAGCCAGCACCCAGCACAGCGCTAGGATCCCCTTCATAAGCTGCGCTCATTGAGCCAGTGTCAAACTGTTTGATCTCTGGTGGCAAAACTGCGGGAGAAACAACTAGCTACAGTAAATATTCAGAATTCACCGGTTGGAAAACAGACACAACCATCGCCGTACTGCTCTTAGCTCCGAAAACCATTATTATTTATTAATATTATTATTATTATTATTATTATTTTGTATATTTTTGATACTGGTCAGATTTGACTACTCAGTCGTGATTGTTTATTATTTTATCTGTTCAATCTCATCGACATTAACTAATTTAATCGTCTATTCAATTTTCTCATCATGTTGATTATTATCCGACAATTATGCTTATCTCTGCCAAAAACAAAATGCTTATCTCTGCCAATCTGCCAATATCAAAGCGCGGATTTCATCAGTGACATTTTCAATTAGAATAAGTAATTCGATGCATTAATTTTCAGTAAGTATTATTTTTTTATGATCAGAGATGTTTTCGGTGTCAGCTGCATGTAACACTGATTTGCGTTTAGTTTAGTTTGACTACAGACTTTCCTTAATTTCACACATCACTGCGTTGTAAGAATGAAACCAAGTTAATAAAACTCAGAGGTCTGTGTGTGTGTAAACGAACAAAAAATATATAACGACTTCATAGACAACGATATAACAACAAATGGCTATTTACCATCAATTTGATATCAAAACCGTCATTTCATTAATACAATAAAAGGTATCGTAAAAAATACAAATATTATAAAAAATATTATACAAATAATATATTTGTTTATGTTTACTATATTAACTTTCTATATTAGAAAGGCAATTCCAAAATAACGTGTAAGCTGTTATTCGGTAAAAGTGAACCAATGAAATGTTTCTATTTGTGATTATTTTTACAGGTAGGAATCATTTATGAGTTTTATTTGTAACGTTGTGTGAAGTGATGTTTGCAGTGGTATCATTCTGCAGTGAGCACTGAAAGAACAGGTTCTGTTGCAGTACCAGCTCTCTCCTTTAAGGCTTCATCGAGGATATTGAGTAAGAATGTCAAGAGTAGCTTGTCTAAAACATTTACCACCAGGGATGAAGACTGCAAGATTATTCCGTATAGTCGTCAATGATAGCATAGACTAGTATTAGATTTAAATGACTGAAACATAACACGTTTTGGAAATGATACCGAACACAATGCTGTTTTTATTTTGTTTTACGTTTTATAGCGTTTTGTCAGTTTTGCCATATAGTTCAATGTTGTTAATAAAAGTAACATTCCACAGACAGATGACTTAACCTTGAAAATAAAAATAAATCGCTTAACAGTTCCTTAATATGATAGGAGCTAAAAAATAAAAAAAAATTGGAAATGGCATATGAAGTAATATTTCTTTCTTTTTTCTATCTTTCTTTTCTAAATTGCGTTAATAATAATAATAATTGTTTTCATAAATGTGTCTAATCTACGTGTATTCGTGCAAAAGAATATTTAAAAGTAGCCTAAACAGTAATAAACACCGAAACTAGACGCTGAAAGTACTTCAGTGGGTAAAATATTTAACGGTAATTTATCGATTCCACGTCTATTTATTTTTAAAGCGTATTCATGGCTGTAAATTTCTGTCAGACCATAAAACAGACTCCAGTACTAAAACTAATACTACAAGTTTGTTTCTATTACAATGATATTTTTTTATTGTTTGTTTTTATTACAACCTGTAATAAAATTATATACAAATGTTTTCTTTTTTGCAGTTTTGATTTAACTTTAAAGTATATATTTAATTTTTATTCATTATGAGTAAGAAATGCCAAATAAAACAAAAAATAGTCGTTAATGGTTTTTAATAAAGGAGGGTCTTTAACATAATATAATTTTTCATATATATTGTATCACATACAGTTTGATGTTTCGTATAGTTTCTTATCTGTAACATTTGTGACACTTAGTCATAGAAACTTAAATTAAACTGAACATAGAAACTTAAATTAAATGTCATTTAATTGTAGGCTATACTGATTTTATTTATAACAGAGAGGTAGCTAAGTGTACTTTTGCAAACATTTTCTGCGAAACTTTTAGGATAGAAAAAATATTTAATATTATTTGCATTTAATATTGTTTGATGGAAATGTCAGCGTAGCATTTGTATCCACATGTCTTATCTAAAGCACATTAAAGTTATTTAACAATAACGGGGAACACTCACGACGGGGTTACATGGAGTACATGGTACATGTAGTATTGACGGATTTTAACCACGTGGTGGCGATAAAGAACCCTCCCAAACATTTGGTTTGGGGGAGGGCTTTCGACCGCTTTTTATCTAGATAAGATCAAACTAAAATCAGGTCTCCGTAAAACCACATGCATGAATTTAATTTTAAATGATATAGAGATATAGACATTCTACACCCTGTCAATGCATATTAGTTCACAGTACAATCTCTTCTTTCACTTTTGCCCTTACAGCTGTCCCAAGGAGCTCAACCCTACATAGATGTTCTGTGAGTGGGCAGGACCCTGGTGCCACATGAATCCAGTTTTATCAGCCAAGCCTATTCCCTCATTCTCCCACCTCTTTGAACTTTACAATGTACAATTGCCATAGATAAGAAACAAGCAACCTGAAAATTATCCAGATTTAAACAAAAAGATGACAGTTGGCAACCTGATGCTAATTTAAATAACAAAAACTGCCCTCCAATGCAAGAACAGATCTTAACATACTCATCATAAATTAATAAATCTATTTAGGTGCTATTTTTAGCATATTATGAACACACAGCTAAACTTGAATGGTAAAGCCATGCACAGCATCAATCACTTTTTTCATTGGCCATAGTTTTATAGCTGCTTCAGACACTAGCTGTTGAAAAGTTAAAAGTGAAGTCATGTACCTGGATTATGTTGCCTTTTGATGTTTCTCTCTCTTAGATGTCCCTAAATGACGCACACATTCACACGCATACACTTAGACAGTCAGAAAAAAGCTCTCTGCCATCTAAAGGCCAAGGAACAAGGCAGACCACCAACAGCCAGAGCAGAGACTGTTAGCCTTTTTATGGGCCTTGACCGCCTAGTGGCTTGGAATCCACCGGGTTAATTTTTTTTGGTGGTGGTGGTTGGGGGGGATCAGTTAAGACAGGTATAATATGGCCTCTTAGGCCCTAGGGGAACACCATTAGTTGTAAATCCAGGGGACGTTTTATGGTGCATGAATGGGACACAGGGTAATTTTTAATTCAAACTGAGATAAAGTACAGAAATAAAACAAATTGAATCTCAGGCATGTTTAAAAGCACTATAGCTTTGCTGTCTGGCCTCATGCAGAACAAAAACTTATAAAGAGAAAAGGAACTTGGTAGAGGGCATATCTCAAACTATCCATTGTGTGTCCTCCTCTGAGACTGAATTGTATACTGTGGCTTAGATCTGGTGACGGAAACATGATTTCATGGAAAAACAGAGGGACAACAAGAAGCGGTAGAAAAAGGAAGCACAACTACCCCTTTAAAAAAGAAGGAGTGATAAAAAAAGGAAAATAACAAAGGATAAACCGAGGAGATAAAACACACTCCCTACTGACACACATCCAGGTCAAAGCTTCCATGATAGTATCCCCAGTGCCATGAGTCTGTCCTCCAGCATGGCATTGTTTGATACAGAGACCAGGCCTCTGAAACAACAGGGTGCCGACCCAATCACTGGCTTCATACATCCCCTTGGGTTACTTTTGGTTTACACTGAAAAAAAACAGATGGCAGTTTGCAGTTACCAGGTTGGCTACAATAAAGGAAAGGAACGTTTTTTTCAGCATCTGATTGTTGTAAAAAGCCAGCAAACACAACAGCAAATGAATTCTGAGGAGGAGCCTTCCATAATAATTCAACATTGCTGCAATCTAAATTCATCTGTGTCTGAAAGGCTGAGAAGAAATACATTTCCCAGAAGTCTTTGCGAGTCTGCAAGTAACAGGACCGTTGAATGTTGTGGAGGAGATGCCAATGCTAAACAGAGCTGCTCAAAAGGGTGTTGGCACCTGGGTGGCAAAGCAACTTTCCCATGTCATAACAGCTTTGGCAGTTTCTGTCACACCGATTATATAGCTGTAAAAATACTTGAAATGCGCTGTATGAAACCACAACTGCTTTATTACGAGCAACGATAACGCAACCCTGCGCTTTCGTCAATGCAACTCTTCATGACACTTTGACTGACAGGTCCAAGTATGTGCTGTCACTGCAGAACAATAGCCATGCTTCATTCAAAGAGCTGCTAAAAGGATGTTTGTCTGAGTGAATGACATCAACCCCGACACCTCTCTAGACACTTGAAGGCCGTACTCAAATTTGTCTAAACTCTAGAGATCTCAGTGGTGAGAGGGCTAGAAAGAATTAAAAGACAAATCAAATAAAAAGCAAAAAGTCACGTGACTTGCAAAAAAACCCATGTGGTCTTAATGACAAAGCCTCTCTCTGTAATGACCTTAGTTAATGGCTGCGTTGCAAAAGGGGCCCCATGTCTGCAAGACACAGACAGGCATGAGATGACAATAAGAGTCCAGGGGCCCAGGCAACTAATCAGCCACTTAGACTAATACACTCTCAAAATAGAGATGATAAATAGAAGTTTTGGGAAATGAGTTAATGGAAGATATTCACTGGATGAAAAATTATTTTGTTTATTTCCATTACAATTTGTTGTTTCGTGCTTGATGCATATACACAAAACTGCAATGTTATATTTAAAAAAACATTAATATGTGAAATAGACTCCACAGAGGGGCTAGACACTGATAACCGTTCAGTGAGTGGAAAAAGGAAACATTAACCCCTATTTCCAACCAACAAGCTGTTTCTCACTTTTGGTTTATGAGCAGCACCACACACACACAAACTGAGGGAAAGGCTTCACACCTCATTAGCTGAAATAAAATCCATCCAAGCATTTGAATGAGTGAGGCCAGGACTTTCTTTTTTGACCTGCCTTTGTTATGGTTTAATGTTTTGTGGCCTACATGATCGTTTAAGGCTTAAACATGAGCATAATTATTGCTTAGGTGTAAAAATATGTGTTTAAGAAAGTGAAAATGTATTCCTGTCTTGTTTGTGCTATACATTTTGAGGGTGAAAAGGTGCAAAATGTTTTTTTCCTAGTAAAACATTCAAGTAAAACAAGGAGTTAAATGAAGTCCAAATGTATTATATGGACCATGCAATATTAGGGCACAGGTCTGTGATATTGACTGGTGATATTGACATGCAAAACAGTTAAGAAATCATAAACAACCTGTCAACTATTAAGATAATATTCATTTTAGCCACCGCAATTGTGCACCAATGAACTCATTTCTCATGGAAAACTGTCTCATTAGGCCAATAACCAAAACAGTCCAGCTATCACATTTTTTCTTATCTTTGTGGGGAATGCGAGTTTGTGATTTCCTGTAGCTGCATGTTTTCTCAGTTTTTACTGTGTCATCTCTTCTGATTATGGTTAATCACGCTTCTCTGTCTCCAAATTCTTTCCTATCAGCAAGCAGGAAAAAGAGGGACAGAGAAAAAAAAGAGAGAGAGGGATCTTTCAACATGAGTACATTTTATTCAATTAATTGTTTACATCCCAGCCACAAACCTGAAAACGAACCTTGTACTTGTACTTGTATTTTACTTGTTATTGCAACAAACCTTTTACTTGTTATTGCTAGTCAGCCATAGTTGGTATTAGAGGGAGAGACATTATTATTCAAGAAAGTATTTTAATTTGAAAAGAAATGTAACTACAAATTTTAAATACGTATATTTGCTACAGTTATAATTTTGTCAACAATAAGGAATGCATCAAATGGGAAATTGCAGAGTCCTGTTTCTACACTGTTCACATTTTTTAAGTATCCTGCACTTTTTAGTTCCGGGTGAAGAGATTTACGACTGTGTGTTTCTCTGGGTTACGTAGCCTTTCGTATTGCAGGGTGAAAGGTCAGTGATAATGTGTATAGGATGAAGCAGAGATGAAACACTAAAGCTCGGTTATCTCCACGGCCCGTTTCCCACAGTAGATATGTCACAGAGGGCCTCTTTTTCCTTACCTTCCCTGACTCCTGCGCTGATGTATGTGCCTGGAAGGTTTTGTCATTTGTTGTGCTTAACATTATAGACATCGTTCACCACCAGGATAGGGCCAATCTTCTTT
>JAZGTK010006809.1:353-20245 GCA_036877625.1 Ambastaia sidthimunki | reverse complement strand
GTATTTGATTCAAGAAATACCCAAAAGATTAAAAAGTTGGTAGCCAAATATTAGCCTAACCAGCTAACAAGAACCTAAAACATTTCTAAAATCAGTAAAAACAGTCCAGCCTAACCAGCTAGGTTAGATCCGGGTTTAAAGTTTAGGTTGGTTTAAGTGGTTTCTCAGCAGGGTAAAATACTGAAGCACAAGCTTCTTTCGCAGGCTTTAGCAGTAACTGACCCATCATTAGGAATGGCTTACTCCAGTGTAAAAGGCCTGGAATTCCTGTCTAACACCCATCCTCCTGTTTTCTTAAGTGCTCTAATCTTCGTTATCCTGTGTGAGATGCAAGGCCACGGTCAGCTCCCCTCTCCCATCTTTCTCTTTCCTTTATGTTTCTGTAATGGCTCTCAGCTGAAATCACAGTTCATGGCTCTTCGTCATCAACTAAATAAACCCTGGCCAGATTGCTCTGTTGCTTTATTATTGCAAGCTGATGCTGGCCCATTAGAGGACCAATGGGTACCTCCATCTCACTGCAGCGCTCAGGATGGGCCCTGTCACTGCTGATGGGGTTTAATAGCTGCATTGCTGCCCCATTTAAAAGCGGTTAATCCATGGTTTGAAGGCCATTAATCAGCTGCTCTGATGCAATTGTGGCTGGATGGAAATGTTGCTGGTGTTTGCTTTGCTAATTGCGATTTGTAGTGAGCGGGAAGTGCTCACATTCTTTCTGGTTAAGGTTGACCTTACACACTGTCAGGATACGCACACAGTTTACTTGTACTGTAGGTTTAGGAGCAGGCAGACCAGTTTATTGTTAGATTATTACAACAGAAACACCAGTCTAAGAATCAATGCCATAGATGATAAACGGACTGCGTCCAGTGTTGATATTGTTTATCTATTTAACTTGACACATTTGTTTCCTATTTAGGGAAAGGACAAAAATGTATATGTGTTGATTTTAGATAGGATAAATGTGATTTTTCATGCTTTTTGAGCCTTGATTAAAATTAAACAGTGTGAATGATAAATTTGGTAAATGCATTCAAAAACATTTCACAAATCGAAAGTATCAGCACATATTGGTACCACAACCCTAATGCGGTTACACTTAACCTTGATATAGCACCACACTGATATGAGTGTTCAGAGGCTGTCAGAGTCTCGGCACACACTGTGGATTAGCTGTGTGAAATCCAGCATAAGACTTGGTGAAAAAACACTGAAGTGCATAAGGCCGTGATGACCCATAAGCCCCTTTCTCGCACGCTCACACTGAGCATTTATTTAGCTAAGCCTCGGCATCTGATGTTGTCTTAGCAGATGCCTTTGCAAACCAAAGCAAATGTGATGAATATTGCCCAATTTAACACTACCTATCCCTCATTCTCTTTGGGTAAATGTGGTGATGAAAGCCACAAGGTATCACATGAAGACACCTGCAATTTTAATGCAACCAACCCCCTCAATAGCCCTAGTCACCATGATTTTATGACAATAATCCACAATAAGAAAATACTCACGTCTCTGGCAGACCTAAAACTTGGAAGAGTGCAAAAAGTTTTGTTAGTCTCTACTGTCCACTTTCATGTTGTAACATTTTATGAGACATACTTGTTGCTTTGTGTTGCTTCCATAAGAATGTGACTCCATTGAAAGGATGTTTATATAGTTTTGACCATTTGGAGGACAAAACTAAATACTAATATGACAAGATAGATAAACAGACAGACATACAGACAGAATTTAATATGGTAATATGTGGAACAGCAATAAACAAAGATAGGTAAACCTACGTGAGCACAAACAGTAGTGCAACTACTCAGAGTGGAAAAATCATGAAACTGACCTGGAGCAAAATGAAGAAATCGTTGGGATATCATAGTTTATGGTACAAGGGGAGGTAAATGATGTTGTAGCGTAATTGTCCAAGAAATGCAGAGGGGTCCTCAGCAAATTTACTAAACACAAACCACAGCAAAAACACACAAATCACTTCTTGACAATGTTTGGAATTCACATCTGTTTGGTGTATGTTTATACATGTAATTTGTGTATTTTCACACAAAAAATTGTGTTTACATTTCAGCCACAGTGAAAATCTAGGTAATGAGAAACAGTTTGAGATAAATAAATCATTTTCTGAGCTCTTATGTGTGAAAGAGACGGAATGCTGGGTAATGTATTTCAGCCTCTTTTAAAAGTCATACAGCCAAAATATAAAATCAACTCCTTACATTTACATTTTACCAAAGGTCCTTGTGCTCTCATAAAAATAATTACTTTAACAGTTTTTTATACAACCTTAGGTTCAGAAAATAATAAATAATTGGGATTATTTTTGCTGTATTTATAATTATTTATAATTTGATTATTTATAATTTGCTGTATAGTTGCAGCAAAAAAGGGGAAAAATCTAATTGTGCCAGTCAAGTCACCTGAAAATGCACATTGTGAATCATTTTGATTGACGCCTGTCAGTGATGATGACAGCGCTGTAGTCACCTACCGCAGAGCGCTGAATGCTTTTTCACGCTTCGTCCTGCCATAATAAACCAGAACCCAAGCAACAGCCCCTCTCATATGGAACAAATTATACATTCTGTGTTGCTATATCCATCAACCCCCCCCCCACACACACATACACACACAGACTCAGTGTAGTAATTTGTAACATGTCTTGTTCAATGTGATGGTTCTCAGATCAATGTGAAGTGATGCAGAGATGAGCTTCAGTAAAAACACATTCCCACACACACACAAACACACATGTTTACTTACCTACCTAAATGGTGATAGATTTCTATTCTATAGATTTCTATTGTTTTTATACACAGCTAATTATAAAAAGTATAACCTAACCCTAATCCATACCCAAAAATATGTTTTGATGAGATATGTTAGGTTTTGATCAATTTTGGATACAAATTTGTCTCCAATATATTATATATAATATAAGTAACCCCACCACACACACATACACACACTTACAGCTAGAGAGAACCACACACAGTGAACCAAGCTGTCTTCACATCAGAACAAGCTTCTGCCGAGCAGATGAGCAAATACAGACACTCATATATATTCAACGTGAAGGCTGATGACACGCTCTTAAAACAGCACAGCATGCAAAATGCATAAAAGAGCATGACACAGTGTCTGCGTTACAGAGAAGATAAACAGCAAGCTGCTACAAGTAAAGCAACAAAAACTGGAAAATATAACCTTAACAGTCTGCTAAAGTGAACGATATGCTCTTTAAGATTTTTAAGCACACATCAGACAAAATCTTCTCGCAAATATAAATAGGTTCATTGAAACACACCTAGCAGACATGCAGAATTAGACATGTTGTGGCAGAGCTCGGCACAGTTCCAAACTGCCACTACTGTATTTAGATATTCTACACCCAAGATTCCCAGACCTTCAGCTGTTTCCTCTGTGCATCTCCAGACACCTTTAAACTGTGCGTCTTCTTACATAGTCATATTTTTTTTTTTTTTAATTAATTAAGCAATCTTACTAAGTTCATTTACGCCTGAGGACTGTTACTAACCATTCCGAGGAGTGTTTTAAATGCATCTCTATGGTCACTGTGCAGTTAAAGTTAAATAAATAACTACATTTAAGGTACACCACCCACTTATTTTTGTAGATTATCTCCGGGGGGCACCACTCCCCCTCCTCTCTTTTAATTCCCTTCTTTTCTTTTCCCTGTCATTAGACACTCATTTAACACCCAAGACTGACGCGTGATTAAACCTCATCTTTATAGTTTTGGGTTTGTCTTATATCCTGTAATTAATGAAGGATAATTGGAGTGTCTTTAGACCGGAGGAAAGAGATGCATACAATCATCAGAACGCAGCCTTCCAAGTTGGCTTTTAGAAACGTCTGCATTAATTAAAGTGTACTGTATCCTCTCATGTATCTGGAGCCTTGCCACAATACTGTGACCTCATTATCCACAGAAGTTTACAGTGAAGTGACAGCTGTGTTTTAAAGATGTACTGGATAGCTGGATCATACCTGTTATGCAGTACATTGCCCATTATTGTATATTTATTATTATTATATTAAAATATTCAAATTTTGATTTATGTTTGATTATCTCACTTTAAAATATTCCATCCTGTGAGGCACAATTTAAAAAAATAATATTAATTACAAAAGAAGTACTATTAAAAATATCTAAATGAACACCTATTCAAAGTTGACACACTTATGTAAACATTTAATCTCTCGCTGAGTAACTTTACCTCTATTTTCCATCCTGTTGGGCATCCTGTTAATTTTCTTGCTATTGTGTAAGTAATCAAGCTATAAAAAAGTGCCTGAGCAATATTTCTCAAAATTTCTGGTATGTTCATTTATAGAAATCCTTTCTTAAGTTACAGCAGAGGCAGACCCAGAATGACCTGAAGAAAACATTTTGGAGAGATGCTTTTGGAGCAAACAGATCAAAAGTGTTTGGCTGCCTGACATGCTCTAATTTGTGATGTAACTAGAATCACTTGGGCAGAGGTACAAAAATCTGGCTTGTTGGGAGATAAAGATCACACTTTCATTTATGCAGTCTAGCTGTAGGCCAACAGTAGCTTCCAGTCATGCACTGTTTAAAACACATGTCTCTGAAGTTACACACCATAAACCTTAAAATGGCCATATCATGAAGAATCAAATTTTCCTTGATCTTTTGACATAGGAGAATTTTATGCACTTAGAAAACATACTGTAACTCAACTCTTCCTTCCAAAAACCTTTCAAAGTACTGAAACTAAGCTGCAAATATGGTTCTGAACAAAGGTTCACACGGATGAGCACATAACTCACTTACACATCAACAGCACCGGTTGGGTCATCAGAAAGTGGTGTAAAAGAATAATAAAAGTGGACCAATACCACAATTGCATTTTTATTATACTAAAGGTTTACTCTCCATTTTCATTGTGCCTTCAGGACCTAAACACTGACCAGCTGAAAGCTCCAAGCTGCTGTCCTCTACAGTATTACAGTCACCACATCCAACACAAATACAATTTCCAGTGTACAGTGTCAAGAAATCTTTTCTGATTAAAAGATGAATATAATGCAAAATACAGAATGTCACATTTTTGGCCATTTTCACTGCTTTTCTCTCAGGGTCAGCTCCCTCATCTTTATCTTGGCTTGTCCTCACCAAATGCACCAAATACAGACTGCAGAAGCAATGTATAGAACTGATACTACACATTTACTCCTTTTAGTGTGTGATCAGTTAATGCAAAAGGACACAGCTGATTACTATGAAACACATATTAGGCTCACAGTAAATAGAGGGACTGTCCCAGTTCTTATAAAGGGCATTGTAAATACACATAGATAAATCCCCCACACCCTACATGTGCATTTACTGATAACTCGTTCTCCATTCTGATCTCATCTTCCCTTTATCACAGATAATGCCAGCTGGAAAGATGGGAGATCGAAATGCAGCCAAACAAGCCTTTCACAAACAGCCAGTCCACTTCCCTCAGCTACCCTCATTTTAATTCCTATTTAGTAAGCACAACATGGTATCAACCAGCACTTAAAGCTGAGCTGATTCTTATTGTTCCGTGACTGTTCTGGATATCTCTGACACTTTGTATCCGATTAGACTGATTGTTGTTTGACACTCTCCTCTTTTAAATATTAGATTTCAGTTAAAAATATATATAATAAAATAGTTCACCACTGCCTGATGCTGTGTAGATGTGTTAAAAAAGTAATGTTTGGGCCCAATGTGATATCTTAGTAGATTTACAGGTAAAATGTGTATTGCCTCTAGCATGATTAAATGGAATTGCAAAATTGTCAGCTATTGATTGGTCAGTGAAAAACAGATATTTCCGCATTGAATATAGGCTGAGCCAATGTTATGTCATGTCTAGCTGGTCGGGATGCCCAACCAAACAGACTGCTAACAAAATTTTTATAAAGATTACCATCATAGACATACATAGAATCTGAACGTACAGAACTCTTGCAGAAAATCAGAGTGTAGAAAATAAAGTGTATTATGGCTTTTTGTAACACATTTGCCATGTTAAAATCCATTCCATAAAATTCCACTAATTTTCCCTCAATACAGCACAGAAAATAACATTTGGAAATTCCCTGTTGAATTTCAGCGTTAGGAAAGTGTTACTTCATATTGTAGTTGCTACATTAAATCAAAGTTCATTAGCGATGTGACAAGTGAGTGAATGTGAAGTCTTTAACCTTATTTGTTTTCTTGCAATTTTCATTTTTTGTTACTCTTATCAGAGATGTATGACAGCACAGACATATCAAAGGATTTTTTAAAATGTCCACAAGAACGCTCATTGGGAAAGAGTGTGAGCGCTGCGATAAAGATCTGTGTAAGTGCAATAAAATCAATCCAACATTTTACAAAAAAATCAAAAAGAGTGCAGCCTGCTTCCACGCAGGTCAGAGTTTATAGTAATGATGAATACATATTGTGGAAGACAAGGTCACTTTCAGAGAGCTGCTGAGAGTTTGGGTTTCAAAGCCAGAGGAAGTGCAGTCACAGCATTTTCCATTACAGGTGCTCCTCAGGCTAGGATCCAATCAAAAATGATTTAGCCCTGGAAACGTTTTCCATCACGCTATGAAATCAATATCATAGGAAACTGTTGTAAATGACATGACCCGGATTTTAGGAAGCTAAAACCAGTGGTACTTTCATTAGTCTTTAGGGCAAATGGTTTCGTAATGCAGTGTACATGCGGCTTACTCTGTTTTGTTTGAGTATTGGAACAGGTCAATATCATGAAACTCTTTTGCAAATAACATGACCTGGTTTTTGTGAATAACAGGTGTTGCAATTTAGCTAAATCTTGTTAAAGTCCCTGTGGTAAAAATCAAGTTTATAATGTTGTTTCGTATGTCTCTGTGGTATTGTTAATATGTGCTTTCAGATAAACCATGTACAAACTCATCAGTCAACACCATTGCTGAGTATTTTCTCAAAACTGCAGTATACTAAAGACAGTCTCAAACTATTTTCTACATCACAAACATGTTATAACCAATCACGTCAACAAGTGGAGTGAGTGAGTCAGGTAGTGCAAGCTGGTGCGAGTCAGGGATTTTTATATGCATGTGGATTCGCACATACTAAATGAACTATTTTAAGGTATGAAGAAATTATACTCACAAGAAGTTTAAATACGTTATTTTGATGATTCATTTGAAATTTCAAAGATAAAATTTTCAAATACAGTGGGACTAAAGTTTCTGTGGATTTCTGTAGGCGCTGATTCCATATGGGCCTGTGGTTGAGGAAAACACTTTACAATTCAAATTCCACAGAAGTTCTCCAGCACAGAATCTTATCATGGCCTTATTTTTCCTTTCCTGCTAACAATTCTCTCCATAACTCAGCTGTAATTACCTCTCAACGAACAAACCAAAATTAAAAAAATAAAAATAAAAAAGACGAGCATGATTAAAGTTTTACGGTATTTTGGCCCCCAATGAGGCATCTAACAGAAGACAGATGGTCTGCGGGGGAAATAAAACTTCCAGCCTTCCCAGAGTTCTTTGCCTGTAACTCGCACTGCTTGTTGTTAACACAGCTTTCAGCGGTCTAAAGACAATGGCCGGCCTCCACCTTTTTCTACAAAATATTTGCGATGCAGCCGATTCTCGTAAACTACTCCCAATAAACATGCGGTTGCCACTTTACGAGGTTGCAATTGATGCTAAAAGTGGACTGGAGCAGCAACAATACAGCTGTTAGTAGGTTTTGATTACGATTTTCACAACCAAATGTGCCCTGACACTTAATTTCAACAAACATCTGTGGTAAAACTTGCAGTATAAAAAGACTCAGCTCACACTTCATCTGACGGAGGCTTTTATTGTTTGGTGTGATTTGGATGGATGTTGGAGATGTCTGTTCAACACCACAGCAAGTTACTCTGCCTCGTGTAACTTGTGTCCCACAAATCTCATTCATTCTGTGTTTTGACAAAGTGTTTTTGAGTTTTAGACCATTTAGTCTGAGTTTGGTTGAGTTCAGTTTGGTGCCTCTTTTGATACGCTTGCCACCAAAAGCATTTTTTCTGATTCACAGCTTCCATAATCTCTAAATCTAATGATCTTTAAAAGGGGAGTGAAGTGTTGAGGGCAGATTGGACAGTGTTGGAGCTCAAGCAAAGACTAGTGAGTTGGCAAGTTATCAGAGGATCAACAAGGTTTTGTTTAACTTAGATATCAGGACTGCTTTAGAACTCTATTCAAATATACCCAATATTGCTCTGAGGTTTTTCTTTCATCTGGGGAGTTTTCATTTAAGTATCAACTTTGTCTCAGCTGTTTCTTTTTAAAATTAATTCCTCTGGAAAATTTTAAATAGAAACTAAAGAACACAGAGCTATAAAAATTAAAGTGGAGAGCATAGCTCAAAAAAAGCTGATCTTTGAAGGATTTGTTGAGAAAGTCATTTTGAAATATCTTATGATTGTACTGTTATTGAATTTTGAACTAAATATTTAATTTTCTTAAGGAGGATAATGATAAGTTTATTGTTCTGAATATTTCCCAAAGGAATATACAAAATGCTGACTGAAGTGTCCTAGAATTGCAATACCACAGTCATCTATGTCTGTAATGCGAGAGAATACATAAAGCAGAAATCTCTGGTGTTTAGATACATAACTAAATTATTACTAGGGATAAAAGTTGACCACAGAGCTGGCAAAGGCCTCCAGCAGAACAGCTTGCTGTGGTACGTGCCTGAAACCTCATCCGACACGCATGTGAAACCATCACTGGCCTATTTACACGGGGTGAACCGCTAAGCTCGGCAGCCTCCAAATCTCACACTTTTATTTTTGCTTTCTTTAGCTGCCGCAAACCTCCCCTTCTCAGTTCCTTCATTTTCCTCATTTTGTCGCTCTACACAAAACAAATGTTTGTGGGAGTATGGCAGCAGAAGGCCTTAACAGAAATAGAGTCTATGAAGGGAGTGTAGTCTGACACAACTTGAAGTGATAGTCATTAAAAACCTCATGGCTTTATGGCTCAATGGTGAGGATAGTGTGTGTGTAACAGTGTGTGAGGATCAAGGAGGTTTGTAATACCTGAAGACAGCTACCCAATAACATTCACACTTGTTCAAATGGCATTTTTCCCCCTGGAACCCTGGAAGTATGCTTAGTTGTGTCAGACATTTTTGAACCAATCACTTGTCATAAACAGCAGGTGACTCTGAAGTCTCAAAGGAAATTGTCATGACAACTGATTGGCTCATGGCACCACAATAATGTTCACAGTCTTTTACTAGAGACTATACTGAACTGTGACATGAAAGGCAACAAAGAAAAAACACAGTCCATTTCATGCTACGAAAATGGCGAAACATCTAATTCAATTTAATAAAATATTTGTGATTTATATGTTGCTTATACATTTTTTATTTGGCCAAAATACAAAGCTACTTTTGAATGGCTTTGAGTGTGTAAAGATGTTTTTCGCTGCTAGCAACTAGCAGCAGTGGCTAACAGGCCCATTCTGACTGGCCGAACTTGATGTCTTGGTGAGGGCTTATGTGACTGTGTGCCTTTGTACAACTTTTCATTCTGTCGCCAGAGCTGTCGAACCCATCACATTAGCTAAGCTGACTTATAGGCTAAATACTGGCCACAAGTTTTTAGTTTCATAAAAGGAACCATTTGGCTAACAGTGGAGACAGAGGTTACTCTGGAGTAACTCAGGATGGAGTAACTTTGAAGCGAAGCGTGAGGCAAGTCAGTTTAGCGGTGCGGGTGGTCCTGCACATTCTGTCATGAGTCGTTATGAGGCCTCAACAAACTTTTCTCAAACTGTACTATCAGACAAAAACAGGCACGAATGCTTATTAGGTGATTTGTTTGATAAACAAATTGATTAGCCTCGATGGCTGAGCCCACAGCTGGTTGATATTTGTTCTGACTCTTTCTGGGAAGGTCAGAGGTATCTACAACTGTGCTCAGCCTGGCTGTGGCTGGTGTACAATGTATACGATTTTTTAATACATTTTGGATCTTACATTTTGTAAAAAGAATTGCTCTAGCCAGTTTTCATGGATGATTGTTAAAATTTGTCACCTTCAATCCAAACTGTAATTCTGGGATCACGTTAAAAAATTTTTTAGGTACTAAAGAAAATGGCTTGCGCAGTGTACTGTTACTTATAGTTACCTACTAAGGTAATTGTAATTTATTTTTTTCTCTGGCTTTTGTGGTTACCAAAGGTTGCATGAAAACACTGTTGTTTTTGTATATGTGCTTTTTAAGGCCCCTAATACTGTTGTTTTGACTTACTTTGGAGAGGTTAAACCCCTCACCTCTCGTTCCGTAGAGTACATTTTGCACTTCACCAGAAACTTTATCCAACTTTATTTTTGGCTTTTAAATATAAATTCTGTTGTACTACAACATGTATGTTGCCATGGGATGCAAAAGGAGCCTAAAGTGCATTTGGATCTTGGCTTTGTTTTCAAAATGTGTTAACATGTTCGGAGAACATACAAAAGAGAGATTTTGCATGTGCAGAGTAAACTCGCAAACTAGAAGAGATTCAAACCCCAGATGCTGCGGCTCTTGCGTCCAAGAAGATCTCTCGCTTCTCCAGCCAGGTTTTGATCACTTTCGCTGCAGGCTCTCGAAAGCACACACATTTGCACATGCATGCACACTTTTGCCTTTATGAATTCACCAGATTCTCATCATTCTGCTATAATCATCAGTGTGTTGGACTGCAAATGAACCAAGGCACTTCTTTTGTCTTTCCACAGGAGACTTTCGGGCAACCACCTGAGACACATCTCTGGCCCAGCGCTTCAAGGCCTCTACAATCTCAAAGTCCTGTAAGTAACAAAAGACAGAGAGAGAGAGAGAGAGAGAGAGAGAGGTTGTTTCAGTAAATGCTTCTACGGAAAATAATATTCAGGGTGATTCATTGTGAAACAACTTTTATAGGAGTGTCATTCACTGCAAAATTAGAAACATAATGACAGGTGATGAGTCAGGTTTTGTTCTGTGGTGAATATCAGCAAGCTTTGCTGGTCCCTTCTGGATGTTTGTTTATGTTTGTTGTTGTTTTTAAAGGTGCATGTTTAAATTAACATTTAAATTACTTAATTTAATCTTTGAATCTGCCTTTTTATAAAGCATAAATCAGCTAAGACCAGCTTGGCCAGACTGGGAGACAGGTTAGACCAGCCTAAATCAGCTTAAACTGGTTTAAGATTGTTTTTCAGCAGTGGAGAAATAAAATTGTAAACACTACGCTTGTCATTAAAATATCATGACAACAATTTTTAAAGACTGGATTGTAAATTTGTTGACTTTACAATCAAGTCAATAAATTTGATTGTTAATCAGCAATTCTATCACACTAGTTTTATGTATATTATTGTCTCGCGCATTATTGTAACCTTATGTTTTTTCGTTATGCCCAAAGTTGATAAAACATAACCTCTTTTAAACCCAGAACATTCCTTAAAAATTTAGTTGATGGACGGAGACAGGTTTCTGTCTCATTTCCACTGTCAGAACCCAGCCCTGAAACACCCTTTATTTGCACCAACATTCAGCCAAAAATTTCCACACCCGGTTCCATCCACAATTCCATCCACCCTTACGTGCTTTCCTAGAGGCAAAATTTGCCCTATATTCCTTCAGGAAACTGCCCTGCCAATTAAAATCATTTTAATGCACCACGAAGTAGAAATGTTTCGTTAATTAACCTAAGTACTCTCATTTGCGTCTTTATCATGTGTCATGATATTTTTAATTATGTAATTGTACTTTCTTAACAGGTATCATTTGACTGTTTATTTGTCTGCATTTCAGGGGTGTAATAAGGACATTAATGTAGACAGTTTAAATCATACCAATGACTTCCATGAAATGATCAAGGACATGTTTGTCAGAAACATGTTTGTTGTCAGAAATCTTTTATATGTGGTCGGTGCAGGCAGGGACTGGGTTGGGTATTACAATAGTAAAACGTCTTTCTCTCTGTGCTTGCTGAATGCTGTTGTGCTACTAACTATCCTATTCAACCACCAAACTTGTCAGAGGCACGAGTACTCATTTGTTTAAAGAGTAATTTTGTCATCTCTGCACCGCTAGATTCAAAACAGGCTTCTTGATCTATCATTGGTTAAAAATTCAGTCCAATCCAAACTTTGGTACAAATTTTGGTAAAGCGAAAGAGTCACAATGTTTACACCTTTTTGAGAAATTAACATACATATTGAAAATGAATTGACCTGAATTTAATTGAATATTGGTTACAGAAAGCTGTCCTGCATATTAGGCAATGATAAAAAAAAAGTATATTAACAAAAAATTGTGACCTGAAACTGCAAGACAAACATCTCACACGAAGAGAAATTGTTAGTCAAAATATGATGATCTCATACAGAACTGAAAGCACAGAGAGATGACTGCACACTTTGTTGTATTCAAATGACTGAGGAATTATGACGTCATATCAAGTCTGTTGGACATTTGAAGTCTAGGTTCACAATAGCTGTGGTGGCACCATGATTTCCTTGATAAGGGCATCCTGGCCACAAAAGCGTTCCTATTCCCCCAAGCCCAGGCAATTCTCTGCTGCTTGGTCAAATGTCAGGAGTTTCATTTGATTGGACATGATAAAGCTGTCTGCCTTGTAACTAAAGCCTGGAGTCTATGACTGCATGCTGTCACGTTGGAATAATTTGCTTTGTTCAAAGACCTCAACGTCATTATTCCACCACTTCCTGCTTCTTTTCACCCCTATTCTACCAGACCTGTGAACATGACATCATTGGCCCACCCAAGCAGTCCCACCCCCCACCCCCTTCTTATTCTTTTTGTTCAATCATTTTAGCCTCTCCCATGTTCTGGTTTTGTCCATTGAACAGTGCGCCACACATCTGAAATCTGACTGATTAATGTCAGTTAACTGTTAGTAAAATTGCAGTAGTAAAGTGGGAGCTATAGACATGCAGGCAGGCTTCTTTCCAAAAAGTGCTGGTATGGTACATTTTTGACACGCTTTAGAATTTCTGATATACCATCTTGCACATCATGCATATGGAAATGACAGATGTTGACTTCTTTATATTTCTTTCATAAAACAGAAGGCCACCCATTGTTATTCTCATAATGAGGGTTATCATTATTTATTATTATCAATTATTATTATTTATCACACTTTGATTTTAGTTTCTAAAACAGCTGAAGGTGACAGCTGTGCTGATATTTAGGCACGACAGCACAATTGCTTTTTTACAACAAGTCCTTAAAAAAGAAGTTAATATTGAATAACATACATTTTTAAAAATATGGACAGTCAGTTTGTATATTTTTTGTAGCCAACAAAGACGATTTTAGAAGAAGCGAAAGCATAAAGGTTTTCATGTTGCCTAGCAACACACAACCAGGAATTTTCTCAAAGACAGTCTGACAGACACAAAAAGTGATACATTCCATAGTCTGGTGCTGTTTTGTAATATTACTTAGAATACTATATTTAGAAAACTAATTTTTATTGACGGTTTCTTTGCAGGATGTTGCAGAATAACCAGTTAGAGAGATTACCCAGTGAAGACCCATGGGACTTACCTAATTTGCTTTCTCTGTAAGTATTGCATACTTTAAATGATCACAAACAAACCTGGCCTGTTATAGATTACATGAAACATTGGTGTATATTAAAGCAGCATTGGATAGGCCTGGATGCCAAGTGTAGACCTCCTAGTTTTGACCACAGCTCCAAGCTTAACAGCTGGAATAAAATGGATTGTCTGGATTCAAAGATTGTTCTCATGCTATTTTGCTCAAAAGATCTTCCCACCATACAACAAAAGATGATGTTAATCATTCAATAAGAAGTTTAAATGGAAGGGAAACAGTTGGTTCAAAAAGCATTTGCATGACCATGAATCAAGTTCATGTATTGACAACATAAACAGCATGAGTAAGACAATAACTGGTTTAACACCCCCTCTGTCAGGCCAGAAAGTCTATAGCAGGAATATTTGGTCTATTACTGTAATCTAGTCATGAGGGACCCCCAGCCATGAGGGAACTCCTGGTATTTCTCTCTACAAGAGCTGAGGGAAAGCCCAAATTATTTATATGCCTATTAGGGTCATTAGGCTCTTCATTAAGAACTCTCCAGCAGGGACAATAAAATTTGCAATTTAAAACACACATGACAGTGACAACACAGGTGAATTTAGCAGATTTGGGATTATGGGTTTTCTTAAAGAGCATTAAGTTAACTCACAACAGAGACAAATATGATATTCCAGAGGTCGGTCAAGATACTTGAAAAAAATAAACCGTGACTGTCACATTTAATATCAGAACAGTCAAACAGAGGAACCTTTACAGGGCTGTTGCAGCATCTGGAACCCATGAGGAACCCACCAGACATTGAGCTCTGGCTCCTGAGCAAGCACTGGGAGATTCAATGAGCTGTGAAGAGCCCAATTTTCCATCAGTTACTCTTCCCTTTTTCCTTCGGTCCAAACGTTTCCCTCCTAATCGGAATCACGCCCTGTTCCTAACTGGTTCCCCATGAAAAGGTCAGAATCTAAATATTGTCTGGGATTTTGTCTGGCCATGTCCATCTGCTCCGCTCACATTCACCGCTTTCATTCCTTTCAATTATTCTAGCTTCCTGATGCCAGTCGGCATCCCGGAGTGAAGCCACACACCCTGTTTTTTCCAAATGAATAATTCCATGTAAATATCCATGTGCTCATTTCCTTCTACATTCACGCGGATGTTTTCATTAGAGTCATGGCGTACAAATTTAATTCCTTTGCCACCAACAGAGTTTTTTCCGCATGGAAGACATGCCTGGATCCAAAAGAGGCTCCAGACACTCATAGACTGTGTACAGGCCCTCCCTGTTGTAAAGCAGAGTTTTGGCATACGTCCAGCTAACTTACGCTCACTTTCAATCCTCCATAACAAAGAATATGCTGTGATTCAGCTAGGTGCTCCATCTTGAGTTCCCACAAGAGTGGAAGGGCAGTTAGATCTCAACAAACATGTAATTTAGGGTAATGATAAGATGAGGATCGGTTAACCACTGGGGGGGCTGTGAGTTTTGAAGTCCACTGGCGCCCGATGTAGACAGAGGCAAGATGAGTTGAGGCAGGACAGACAATTGGGGATGAAACTCATCTTTGTTTTTACATGAGAGTTTAGGACTGTAGGCTATACTTGCTATGCTCAGCACAGAGCATCCTTTGATGTCGAGACCACCCTCCCAGGATTTGGTCTATGAAAGAGAGTTCTGATAAAAACGTGTATCCTGTCAAAGCTTAGAAACAAATAAATTCTTCCTTAAATCCAAAGCAATACAACAACCCTTGATCATATGCTTCCTACCATTGAGGTACTACAAAACGTGCAAAAGCAATTGAATTGTACATAGTCATGAGCATCCTAAAGCAGATGCTTGAAGTCACCACCACAATATTGGTATTTACTTTTGATCACTGCTATTAAGTCATGGAAGTGAATTCATTCTGCAAACCATATAGTGAGAATATGGTCTTCTCACCAAGTTCTCTGATGCTCACTGTTTTTACTGAGTTTGAGGACACTAGGGTTGAGGAGGGCAGAGGGGAAGTGAGGAGAGGCCAGTGCAAAATGAATGAGTGTGAAAGGTCACAGTGGAAAAATGCAGAGGAAGTGCTTGCGGCTAACTCCACGTGCTTTGCTGCTATCATACATCACGACTCGGCTGAACACGGAGGTTCAGCACGCACACCCCCCCACACACTGAATCCGGGGGGCAACATTCATTAGATCAAAGGCTTAACTTGTTGACATAGGGAGGACATTCATCTTAGTTGTGGAGATGTCAAGGTCTGTGAACAACCGGCTTGCAAAGAAATAGAGGGCTTCACTCAGTTCTTAGATTTGAGAGAGAATTCCAAACGTCTTCTCTTTCAATTATTTCCAGCAGCTTTTGATTGTTTCTTCACAGCTTTTATCTTTAGCGCTGTTTCTTTGTTTAATTGCCAAAAAGTCAGAGGCAAGAGCATCTCAAAGCCTTGCAGTCAACATGGTGCAACAATCACTCGGTGGCTTTAACCAAATCAACTCTCCATTCCGCAAAGCTAAAAACCATGAAATTAACAATTGGTGCTTTATTGCACCATATGAGCACAGGGAAAAAATGAAAGAGGAATAGCTAATTTTCAAAAACGCCTTCATGTGGTCGGAACAAGTGTGGAATCTTTGCTTCGGCAGCCCGTGTGCGCCTGGCTAGAGTGATTGCGCAACTTTCCTCTGCATCCTCTAAAAGCCATTTGTGATTTAACACTACAAAGCTTTAAATGCAGAGACATAAAAACTTAAAAAGCTAAGCACTCCACCTGTAGACTACCGATTCTTCTTTCTTAAATGTTCAGAATTGTGAGCCTGCCAAAACTCTAAACAAGCCCATGCTGGAGCAACCAAATATAGCTTCATAAAACAGTCATATATAAATCACCCTGAGAAAAACTAGAGCACTCAGATAGTGATGCCAATCCATACACTAGAAGAACAAAAGGCCAAAACAAAAGCGGCAGCAAAATTATCCTTTAATTATATTATCGTCAAAACAGAAATGTTATTACCACAAACGACTGCACGGTATACCTCTTTATTCAGTCACAATAGTTGCCTCTGTTGTTCACTTGTTTTCATGTACTTGTGTAGGGCGTGGTAGTTTGATAAAGAATGAAACACTGTAGATTCCGTGACAGTACACTTCACGGACCAAGGTTGTTGTCGCTGACTGGGTCACAAATACCGCAGCTGGAGTTGTGCCAGGTCAGGCCTTAATGTTAAAAAGTCAGTGGAGAATAAGTGTGTTTCAACGTAGGGTGGGTAGCATATAGTGTCTTGTTGACACAGGTTCAGAAACTTCCGTCAGTGATTCATCTACAGAGAAAGGCATAATAGAATGGCATAAATAAAATTCCTGATGAAAACCCAGTGGCTTTCATCTCTGAATTCTTGACCTTAGTGATTGTTCATTTTCACAATTTTTGCTGTTGTTTTGACATGAAATGAATGCACGTGTTTGAGGTGAAACTTAGAACCACAAACAGGTGACTGATACACATTACTGACAGTAGTAGATTGCACAGACGTCAAACAGTGTAAACTGTATACAGGAATAAACATTTGCAGATGCTTCTGTTTCTCCAAATAAAAACAGGCGTCTGGATGCCAACTTGATCATGGAGGTCCCTGCAAGAACCCTCTCTGGCATGCGTTCCCTTCGCCACCTGTGGCTGGATGACAATGCCCTGACAGAGATCCCTGTTAGTGCACTCAACGACCTCTCCTCGCTGCAGGCCATGACTCTCGCCCTAAACCGCATCACCCACATCCCAGACTATGCCTTCAGGAACCTCTCCAACCTGGTTGTGCTGTAGGTATCTGCTTGTGACTTAACTAAGTACGATTCAGCATTCTTAGGAACAATATTTCTTCCATATAATCATATCCCTAGCCCAACTTCTACCCCAAACCATAACCTACTCTCTGGATTAAAGAGAAATAGAGCTTAGAGCCTTAGTAAAGTTTTTAAAACCTTGACACTAAGCCTAACGCTAACTTAACTCTAAAATATGATTGGCAGATTAGAATGTTGCTGTAAAATCAACAAAGACATTAATCCAAGAACATGTATTCGCTGAGAAAATCGCATTAGCAATTGTGCATGTATCAGTATGAGTGAGTACTGACAGAAAATAAAACAAGGGTGTAGAATCACATGCCTTGGTTTAACAGGACACCACAAAAATTCCAACATCTTTGAATTACAAAGCAGTGAAATGATAGTGTGGATTAAGTTTATTTCCTCCGCCACCGGTTTACATTAATGTAAAGCAATGTGCACAGGTGTCACTTCTTCGGTTTATTTTGATGTTTGCACATTCAGGCATCTTCATAACAACATGATCCAGACTCTCGGACAAAACAGCTTTGAGGGACTGCACAGCCTCGAGACTCTGTAAGTAAGATCTTTCTTCATGAAAGATTATAAACAACATAAAAGCACTTCCTGTTTTGAATGCAAACATACCCTGGTCTGTTATTTGATTTTGGCATCTTCATTGAATCATTATGGAAGACCTTGTGTATACAAATTTTAACCAAAAATTATGACCAAACTAGCTTGACTTCACTCATGTTGAGTGGTTTAGCTTTGTGTGGACTATAAACAAAATCAAAACTTCAGCTGTTGAGATGTGAACTTTTTGTGCTTTGTTTTCTAAGAAAACACTCCTTCCCCTACCTTAAATGAAAGAATGTAGAACAGACTTTCATTTTCTCTAGTGTAAGCAACAGAGGTGCCCCAACAGTGACCTCAGTGTTAACAGAAGCACTCATGTAAGATTACCGGAACACATGAAAGGAAGCCTATTCATTGCTATAATTGTTCAGAGCAGTGACTGCAGTAGTGTTAGAAGAAAGGACTGCCGCTATGTACAGTATATGTGTATATGCATGTGTGTGTGTATATGCATGTCACATTAGGTGCTTAACCAATAAAAATGTTTTAAGATGTTTATTTATATTTTTGCTGCCGTGTGTCAGTGGGCCATTAACTGCAATAATCAAGTAAGTGTGTGTATCAGTGTATGAACAATGAGTTTTTTAATAGACAGCATACACAGAAATCTGATATTACTATTATTGAGTCAGTCTAAAATTACATGAAGAGACCTTAAACATTTTTTTAAGTTATCTGCAGGTGTACTAAGGACTAAAGCTGCTTAATAGACAAAAGGGCTGTCACAACAAATGTTGATCTATATTGTCATTTTCAAATGTAAATCAAAATGTGTACAAAACATGTGACAATAATGGCGCAAGATGCTAAAATACAGAAAGGTGTTACACAACAGCCAGATAATATTGCAGTAATAAAAGATGTGCTTTTGGTGGACTGTACACCAGTTTTTAATTACAATGATATAGAAATAAAACAAACTTTAAATTGATTTCTTAAGTCACTTTCCGTAATCTATTCTACAGTAATGTTATTTGTCATTTTGTAATGACAAAATAGCAAATATTTATATGCAATGCATCTGATTAATTGGCATATGAAATTATTTTATGCAAATGTGTACTTGATTGAATTGACATTTATATCAGAAAAGAGAAATACATATAGCATTGTAAATTTATGGGTAAATTTGAAAAAAATTTATACTACAGCTGAACACACCTTCCACTACATTTAGGCCCCATTATTATGTATTATACAGCACTGAGCATGGTACTGCACATTAAAATAAAATGTTGAAGAGGTCTAATAAATACATGAGATTATTAAAACGCTATTAAAATTCATGAGAAATTTTGAAAGGGGCTTAAGAACCAGAGCTCATGTATGAAAGACATAGACGATGCTGTGAAGGTTTGGCTTTAAAAGAATAAGCATATGCTGAAGTCATGGTGGTCTTTAGGATACAGAGAGGTTCACACCTGTTTTTAACAGCCTGCTGAAGTGCTAAAGATGACGTTTTCCTCTTTACGAGAAAGATTTCAGCCTGGAGAATTGCACACGAGTTGAACACTTCATTTTAGAGCAATTGCTAAAGACCCATGCGCTGAAACTTTCCCGCCAAAATTCCTTAGCTTGACAAATTTAACTTAAAGAAAGATTTCTTTAATTAAGATCTGAGTGCTAAAATTTTCATTAATGGCAAGTGTGATATTCTGATTTGTGAATCAGTAATGCTGTAGGACAGTTCCCTTTCAGGAACTCGAGCTGCGTCGAAACGCTATGGGAAACGCTATCAGCTTTTATGCACTCTGAAACACCTGTTGCAACAATCAATTACGGGGCATGACATCACAGAC
>JAZGTK010006808.1:0-18498 GCA_036877625.1 Ambastaia sidthimunki | reverse complement strand
ATGTGTATATATGTGTGTGTGTGTGTGTGTGTGTGTATATATATATATCTATGTGTGTGTGTGTTTTGTGTGTTTATACCACAATATACTGCAAAATAAAAAAACAATCTCAGACTTCTACCAAGACATTTACAGTATGCCTGAGATTCATTAGGCTTACCTGCGCTTTAAAATCACTCAAGCAAGCTTTACATTCATAACTAGCTCATTGTACAGGCTGGTTTCATTGAGATCAGCCAGTTTCTGG
This sequence comes from Ambastaia sidthimunki, assembly GCA_036877625.1. NCBI lineage: Eukaryota > Metazoa > Chordata > Actinopteri > Cypriniformes > Botiidae > Ambastaia > Ambastaia sidthimunki. Next base: position 18,251 of record JAZGTK010006808.1, on the reverse strand, counting down.
AACTTGCATTGAGACTCGTGCATAATTCAGTGAATCCGGACTGACAAGACTAACAGGTTATGACACGTCAGTCATCTGAATACAGTGTTTATTATTTTTCAGCTGCCGAGGATTTTATAAAATAAATACTGCTATTGATTTTCAGACTAGACTATTGTCCATTACAAATGCCTGACTGAAACGGTGAAAAACAAAGAAACAAAGCGACAGCAGTCCATTATATATTTCACTGGGTATTTATTCTGTTGTGCAATGCTGTAGGCTAATAGTCAAATACCTGCGTTCGATTAAAATTACAATGCTTAAAATATATTTGCTCAACAGATTTAAATATTTTATCCAGACACTTAATTAATTAATCATGTAGCCCACCAAGAGGTAATGGACCACAGATGACTCATTCATTATGAGCTCATTATAAAAAAGTCTAAAAAGTATCTAAATTATCCATTTAGTTTGCATGAATAAATTTACTCTAAGGTTAACAGGTGCACGTAGTATATGTGGATTCCCTTTTTTTATTGGAGTAAATAACCACAGCTCAGAACAGTACAAGAAAACAGACAGAACATTGTTGAAAGGTCTACATCGTTGAATTGAATCTAAACTTGAATTTTATTAGTGAAAATGAGTTTAAAGCTTGAGCCACAGGGAGCAATTTTGTATTTTTTTGGGCTTCGTGCCGTTCTCTCGTAAGATCTCAGAACTGATTCCTCACCACGCAGTTTAATGTAAATATGACTCACGATCCACCTAAACAACTCTGGGTTTTTTGGTATCTCATAAAAGTCTCATACATAATTAATGCTCTGAAAATGCAATGCATGATGGGAAAAATCTCTTATTCAAACACTCCCATCCTCTCAGGTTTCCGATTGTTCCCCAGAGGCCCCAGAGTCATGTCCAGTGACCTGCATGGAGCCCTTTATGATCCGCAGGCTGTCCTGCCGAACGGTCCAGCTGCCTCCTCTGGCCTTTAGGCAGGCTGAGCAGTACTACTGCGAGAGGAAACCAGAGACAGAGACGGCCCAGCCGCGACCCACCAGTCTCCCCCTCAGGGTGCCCCCCCTTATTGCCATCACCTCTGCGGACACAAGCAGGTACTGTAATTATACAACTAGTGCTTTAAGACTTCTGCACTGTGAGCCAAATATATATTATTTAATAGAAGTTGATTATGGGTCGTATTGTCCTTTTTGAACATTTTTCCTCTTGTTTTTAAATAGCTCGGACTTAAAATGGATATATTTACTTTCAAAGATGTAATTAACATGAGTCACGGAGGCTCTTACCGGAAATTCAAATCAGCTTTTGCCAGATCCAGACGTCATTCAAGGTTAATGACGCCTTTTTATGTTTATTGTTTGTTGCTTTGGAGAAAATTCATTCTTTTTTAAATAGTGAGTGATAAAATGAACGTTGAATAGTACATCTAGTACATCTATCTATCTATCCATCTATCTATCTATCCATCTATCTATCTATCTATCTATCTATCTATCTATCTATCTATCTATCTATCTATCTATCTATCTATCTATCTATTTAAAGAACTTTTTTCTAAGTTTTTACATTGACGTAACAGTGGACCAGTTCAGTGGTCCAAAGAATAACACAATCCAAGCAAAACACGCCTTATAAAGACAACTCAATCATAACCAGCAGCTCTCTCATTACCATCATCAAAACAAAAGAAGATTGACAGTGTTGCCTCTTAGAGATGGAGAACGTGTCAATCAAGTGCTCAGTGACACGCAACATCAGCTCCATTCTACAGCACACGAGATGATGGCTTTCCCATCTGATTGTGGTGGAACATCCCGTGAGGTTTTGTCCTCCAATTGTGAGAGCTACAGATTCATCAAATTCAGATTGTTCTGATATAAGTTGCCATAGCTCAGCTAGTGGAGCATGAGACTAGCTTTCCTTAGTTCTTCACATCCTATAGGTGTAGAGTGTAGCTTTAATTATTAGTTTTTGGTATAGATGTTCCCTTATAGCAGTAAGGTTCCAAAAGAGGAGAATTCTGATGTCAGCCTGGCAATGTTCTGAAAACATTACAGCACTATAAACGATTGTGTCTTAATTGTGTTACGCAGCCCAATGTTCAGTTGCATCTTCTGCTCTGTATGTGATATGATAACCATGTGTGGATATCATTTTCCTGTATTATTCCAGTTGGTTGTAATTCACCAGGTCATGGATCCCTCTTTACAATTCAGTGAATATTCTAATAGGCCGACTTCAGTGGTTAAATTGTCTCGATTCTTCATCGCCCTGTGTTGCCTTTAATGGAACGAGCACTTTATTCTGACACCTCTCTATTACACACACTTATCTTAGAATTGCCTTCCTGTCAGCCCTGTGTCAGAGACAGGACAGTCATTCTAACAATGCTCTGGTTCCAGCGACCGATTCGAAGGTTGACTCACATCCTATCTGATTGAAAATCTATCTTCGATAAAAAAGAGAGGGGCCAAAGAACAGCTTTGCTGTCAAAAGTAATTTCATGCTTATGACTTCAGAATTCTGCGTGGTTGTTTAGTGATTATCGTTCGCTCCAGTCGAACCCGAAGGATGCTGTCAGAGCCACTCAGCTCACGAGAAGAAACCTGAGATGTGTGTGTCGATCAGACAGGATGTTCGGAGAGGTCGAGCTTACTTTACACCTAGCGCTTAAAAACAGACCCAACAGATAATAGAACAGAACATTTACGCTTCAGTGTGATAAGGGTGTGAAAGAAAGCAATAACCCAGCTAACAGGGAGTGTTCTTAGAACGTTGGCTAATGTTCTCTAGAAGTTCTCTCAGAATTTTCCAAAACGTTCTTGCAGTAACCTTAGTGGAACATTTTAGAAAATGCATATATATCAAAAACATTGTTTTTTAAAATGTTACAGAATTAAAATAACATTCTGGTAACCAAGCAATAACGTTAATAAAAAAACTGTGCGTTTTGAACGTTCCTTTAACTTTCAAAATTACATTTTTAACGTTTATATTACTATACTATACGTTTATATAACATTAGGGAACCGTTTAACAACCTAAAATTGCTGGGAACATGTTTGTTAGCCATTTTTTCTTATTGTGTTTTGGGTACGTATGATAATACAAATAAAGGATCTTGTTTTCCAAAGTTCTCTACTGTATAACACAAACATTGGACATTACGGGCATTAGGCTCCTCCCCCTGAGCTGTCAATCAACCCGGGCCACATAAAAGTCGCTCTCCTCCGCAAGCATCACTTCTGTGAAGTGAAAGTGAGAGCACTCAGATGCAGTTTCCGTCCCGACGGAGCGCAAAAGCAGGATGTTGTATCCTTGACTGGGTCGAGAAGACATTCAAGCTCCTGGTTTCTTTAGAAAGCAGTTGGTAGGACGCGCATTGGGTTATTATGGACACTATGAAAGACGCGCACAGGAGCGGATATGCGTGCGGACGATGAACTACAGGACAGAATGGAGCGGATCCAAACTGTGTCTCCCAAGAAACGATATTTAAAAGACGACGACTTTGCTTTATATATGCATTTGTATATATTATGTAAAATATTATTGTTTTCCTGAAAATAGCAATATTATTTCTCATGGATGTCATGCAAGTTTCGGACAAATCGAATAAGGCGTTGTTGCAATAACTATAATCGTTCAAAAGGATAGTTGTCTTATTTTTTTGCCCGTCCATACACCTGTATGCAAGCATGGATGCCGGTACCGAGGTATCAACTGTTGTTTCTCCCGGTACTGATGGAAATGCCCCGAAGCATCTTTGGAGGCAACAGAACCCGGTTTCGCCGCTCCAGAACTGTTTCGGATCGCGCAAGAACCACCGGGTGAGACAGAGGGGCTTTTCCGACACCGAGAAGTACCTCAAACCCAGAACCATGGACCGGACTTATGCCGTGGACACTGGTAACCGTCCAGGTTTGAAGAAATCGAGGATGTCATGGCCATCGTCCTTTCAGGGACTTAAACGGTGAGATAAAGATTTTGTTAAGTGTAAACGGCGATTGGTTTGGCTGGTTTGGATAAAAGTGCAAATTGAAACACTTTGTATTTGTAAAACTTCGTAATGAAGGAGTTTTTAATGTTGCCTATGTAGTAATGTGTTTGTGAAAGTGCGTATTTGGGGATCACATTGTGAAATGGGTGGAAAAACAACCAATTTTAACAACAAACCCTTTAGTTTATAGCTTGTAGTTTTTAAATGTCTGTTCTTAGCGTTTGTGCTTTAAAGAAATATTATTAATTTTTAAACAATTGCATTAATTATCCCCATTAAAAAACATGCCGTTTTTTATTCTTTAACGTGTTAGGATATTTTCCATTAAAATGAAGTTCAGGTGGGAAATATGGAAGGGCCTGTTGTTTTTTAAGGCCTTTGGTTTACATGTCAGCTGTGACACGATTTGTTTTTTGTAAAGCTGATTGGTGGCAGGTGGTTTCTAGAAAGAATTTTATTGGACAAGAAATGTAGACGCCCCTGCGTGCAAGATGAGTCATCAACATTTTGGTTCATTTTTTTTATCTGGAGGACAAGGGCTGTTATGTTTATAGGCTTTTGTATAGGATATATATATATGTATATATGGCAGATAAAGGATGTTAAAGAAACAATGCAGGCATCAAAAACACTAATGGTGAATGGAATTTCTATATGTAAATAAACTCAACAGGATGCTTGAGTTTAAAAAAAAATAATGTTTTTTGACGTTAATTTTTTTTTTTGGTGAAACAGGATAAAATTCTAATCTGCAATTACAGATGTGGGTCAGATAAACAAATAAGTAAATGGGCAAGCAAAACAGCCAAATGTGTTAGCTAATTATAATCAATATTTCTAATTAACCCAAAGCGTGAGGCGTAGCTTCTCCTGATGAGTTCGTGAGTAAGTACATTTCATGTCTATTGCTCTCTGGAGAACCCTCTGGAGATACTGTCCTTCACGGCTCTCCTTATACTCAGTGCGTGAGAAATAAGAGTGTTTACACCCATCACAGACTAATTCATTACAAGCTGAACGCTAGACATTTACATCGAGTTCCCTGTTGGTCTGATACTTGGCAGAGGAGACCAACCGTTCAAATGTTCCCTGAAGGAAAGCAAGTGTTTATCCAAGAACCCTAGTTACAGGCAGAATCATGCAGACATTCGTAAAATAAGTTAATTATAGGTCATTGCTTAATGATCTTATACTTTGCGGTCAGAGTAATAAAATGTATTTTCTTGCCTTCTCGTATTAGTTTTGTCTGGAGAGCTCACAAAATAAACATTAGGGCTGTAATCTCATCGCTCATCTCAATAAAATCGCTGCGTAGGTCATCAGTAAAGTGCTAAATAGAAATGTCACATCAGTCACCTTGACAGACATTGTTGATCTCATTGTTTTTTTTAACCTTTATATTATTTCATTGACTTTCTGTAAATCTCCCTCACCCAGAAAACTCTCTCTCTCTTCCTCGCTCTCTTTCTCTCTCACTCTCTCTCTTTCTCTCTCTCTCTCTCTCTCTCTCTCTCTCTGTCTGGGTGTGTTGCAATTAGCTAACTAGTAGTCAGGACACTTTCGCTCCAAACTCCCAGATTGTATCATTAAAAACCAGTAAGCATCTGCTGTTTACTTTGTTACTGTAAATTAACTTACTGTAAATGTCATGCGTTTGCAGGACTCAAGTCCCTAATTTATTTATTTAAAAAAAAAAGCACTTAAAGACATTTTGTTTGCAATTTGTAATGTTATCCTTAATGTGGATTCAAGCGAAAAATCTTGCAAGAAGAAGAAACGTTTTTTTATTTGTAAATATGTTCTTTTAATAGTCGTTTGTATAACTCAATCATTTCATTTTTAGAAGTATGTTACAGTGTTGTTTTGCGTTTTTACGCAGAACCGCCTTTAATATTTTGAAGGTAATTGGGCAATCAGTGACCCAATTTAGTGAAACAACATGATGTTTGTCTTTAATTCATGATGTCTGTGTTTAGTATAAACAAGAATGGGAGGAGAACAAGCCACGCAAAACTGGTTTCTATCATTCTGCCAATAATTGCTTCATAAGTCCATTTAAATACATTTTCTCATTACTAGGGGGATAAATTTCCTATGAGACTCTTGGAGACGATGAAATTCAATCCCCCCATTCAGACACATTTAAACCGCAGCCAGACTGCGTGACTCATGTTGGAGTGTTATCACAACGTTAACATCCAGGGTCGCCGCCCCCCCTTTACACGGGCTTTTCTGGGCTAAGCAGACACTCAGTGTTTTTAAGATAAGTTTTAAGTGTTTTATAGAAAAGCATGTATTATATGATTTTGGCTGCATGGACAAAAAAGAAAACTTCTAGGTGACCAAATCATGGCTTAACTGAAGGATTCTACACAAACAATTTTAGGTTGTAAGAATGTTTTGACATTTTCAATAAGTAACAAAAGCATTAAGTTTAATGTTAATCTTTTAATGTTCTAGATTTCATTTCTAGCATTTTAGAATTTAAACAACAAAATTCTAACTTTTTTAAAACGTTCTACCAACAACTAAATAATTAATTTTGATAAAATAATGTTATAAAACGTTTTACTAATGTAACTGCAAGAATGTTTTTGATAACTTGGAGAGAACTTTTAGAGAACGTGAGTCAATGTTTGAGAACGTTTCCTGTTACTTGGGTGTTGGCTGGTTCAAAAATGCTTTAAATGTATAAAATGCTCAGTTCAAGGGATAGAGAAAATTAGCAAACTGTAATTTACACAAAATGTCAATCCAGACCCATAAAACTTTCTCTTGTGGCAACAGAAGAGGTTATTTAACAGAATTACTGTGCTGTTTTAACAATCAGTGTTAATAAAAGTGAGAGGTTTTGCTAATTAACTCCTTGTGTCTTGGGCCATTGAAATTGATCTGATTTGAATGCTGTTTTTATCCGTATGGTTTAGTATTGCATTGATATCACAGGTGTTTTGCTACTGCTTTGGTGGTTTTGATATGTTTAAAGAACTGTGTGATAAGGGTCCCATTGTAAATTATAAGGGAACCATTTTTGCATTGTGCTAGGGAACTAGGGCAGGCTGGAAATAATGCGATAAACTGTCTGATCCAGGCATTCGATGGAACGATCTACAGAACACACCAGCGATGAGTTCCGTTCCATTAGACCTCTGGAGTTTATCTAAATAGATGATGTTATTGGAAGAGAAGATCAGATGTTTGGGAAGCATATGGGGTGTCTTTTCCGATTAGCTAATGATTGTGGATGCGGAAGATATGTTATGGTGAGGTCAACCTCTGTAAACCAGGCTTTTTTATTTTATATTAATTTGTTTAGAGACTTATTTTCCCAAAAGTGGGATGTTGTGAGTTTTTATGACCTTTCTCAGTGACGTATTTTTGTAGCGCAGAACCTCTGTCTGTCAGGCAGCATGGATTTGGTTTCCAAAGTATTCTCGGTTCTTTTATCGTTTTGTGCACAAACATTCCAGTGTGCTTACAAACACAAACACACGTTGACAGCCAAATCCCTCCTGACCTGACATGCATCATGGTGCAAAACCCCTTCTAGTCTTAGACAAAGGTTTGCTCAAAGTCCCAACCAACACATGATCGCTTTAAATTCAGATCATTTTCTGAGAGCTCACCACAGAAACCCAGTAATCTGGAACTGTGCTGGGTCGTTTATTAAATATTGACAAAAAATTGCTAAATATAAAATAAAGCCACATTCTGTATATCATTGTGTTAATATGCAGTAGCTGTTTGGTTGAAATTATGATTCGTTTGCATGCAAAAAAAAACCCAGAGCAAATACGTAAATATTGAGATATATATTTATGATGTAGTTTTTATATGAGGCTAAAAAGAACAAATATAATTGTAAAGCCACATGTGAGCAGCCATCAATACAGATCAATACAGTTACATTTGTATTCTGTAGCAGGTTCATTTATACAGTTCACATTTGGTGGCAGGGATAACTGAACTGAGACCTTCCCACATGATGAAGACGGCTGTCAGTGTGTCTCATGAGTCCTGTGACTGATATACAGCAAGAACTCAGTTGAGATCTGTGGTCACATTTGGTTTCTGATAAGCATCAAGCTATGCCATTTAGTTCCTGTAGCTCAATGATTAGAGCATTGCGCAAAGGTTGTGGGTTCGATTTCCAGGAAACACACACACACACACACCAGAGTGTCTGCCAAATGCATAAATGTAAATGTTTCATTATGGATTTACGTGTGTAAGTACGTGCCAAATGAAGAGGGTTAAATTAGTAAAGAGGCGTGTCTTACAGTGGAGGTTTGCTTTGAAGTGTCTGTGTTTGTTGTTTTAATACGATGATGTCATCTGGTACACATGACCAGCACGGTCGACATATCGTAGCGTTTCATTCCTAAACAGATGTGCTCTGTTCATGAAAGACACTAATTAGACGGGTAACCTGCCTGTTTCAGTTTGTAGCTACATCCGGGTAGATACTCGTTGTAAAAGTAATTTCAACTGTCGCTAGTAATAAATCAGATGGTTTTGGTGCAGATCATTGAATAAAATATGAAATTAATTTTCATAAAGGCCGGATCATTAGATTAGTTTTGCCATCCTTATCTCGCAGATATGAGGGATTACCAAAAATTGATATGATGGGGCTTTAAATATTTAAAAAATTACCTATTTAAGCCATTTTAGAGCTCATGCATAAATATTAAGATAAATGTTTAATGTGGTCATAAAGCTGAAATATTTCTTTAAGCAATATAGCACAGCCCTCCCGTCACCCGAGTTTTAACTCAACAGCCAACCAGAATCAGAAATGTATCACAAGTCGCCCCTCTTGAGAAAGAATCTGACCCACTTCTGGACCAAATACTCGCCCATCATCACCAGAAACAAACGTGATGCGATTAGTCACAGAAAAACAGGCACTTCAGGGGGTCTGAAGTCCAGAGGAAAAATTGATGTCTGGAATGAGGAGAACTGAGGGACTCGGGGGAACCGGTGTTGCTGTATTGGTCACCACTTTATGTTCTCTGGAAACTCCTACGATTTTCTTTACAGATGATTCTCTGGGGCGCGAGCACACGTAATCATTCTGCTGAAATGTTGTTTAATCGTGCCTCTGTTTTCCCTGTATGCGCAGCAGAATGCAGCCCAGCCTTTGTCTCTCCAAGGTTTTGAGTTGGTGATGCACGACACCTTTGGAGGATTAGGTCTGGTCTCTTAAGCTTCGATCCCTGGGGTTGAACTACCTACAGCCTGTACCTGTGTGTGACTCATGCTCTGCTTACAATGCTGCTTTCCCTGGCAACAACCCAGCTGACATCGAACGTTCCCAAAACGTTGGCTAAGGTTCTCTAAAAGTTCTCTCAGAGTCATCAAAACACTCCTTCAGTAATGTTAGTAGAACTGTTTTTAACATTATAAATCAAAATGTTATTCTTGGGTTGTTAGTGGAACGTTTTAAAAATGTTACAGAATTAAAAATGTTTGAATAATGTTAATAAAAACAAGCAATAACGTTAACACAATGTCTAGAAAATTCTAGCTTTCAAATAACATATTTTTAATGCCTAACAAAAACATGAAACGTTGCTACAACCTAAAGTTGTTAAAATTGTGAGCTGGGAGAACATGCATCATTTCTGCTCGTGAAGCACATTGACTGAAGTCCAACATATTTGAGATGTTGTATACTTGTTGTTTGTTTATGCTTATGCCGTTTACAAAGGACTACTAGCAAATTCCCCGGCTGAATGATCTAAGAAATCTACAGACTGTTACAGGCTCAAAGACGTGCTTTAATGTCTACAGTCAGTCAAAATGAAAGCAGAGCACAATTTTAAAGGGATGCGTTAAAACGCACCTGAGAAAAAAATTCAAACCGGAATTGCTTCACTGAATTCTAATGACAGTTATGTTGCTGTTACATATTAATATTCATTCTGCGACAAAGCAAAGAAAACAGCCCAGAGGCGCTAAACAAAAGACCTGGATGTCGGAGCAAAAGAGCACGATCTTTTTGACCACACAAACACAAATGTTCCTTTTTCTATCACGGTGGAGACTTTCCATTGTGTAGATTTTATCCTGAGTTGTTATTTTTCCCCCTACACCTATCGCTCACACTCTTTTTGTATTTTATTGCACGTTGTAATGAAAACATTTAACATTTAATATCTTTATTAGTCAGTTTTCCTCATTTTAGGTCCACGATTCCACAATTTAGATTTTATCATCCTTATAAGAGCATTAGATCACCACAGTCTAATCAAAATCTGACCCCTTTACACACACACAGACGTTTTAGCGTTGCGGTATAACAGAACGAGAGATTTTCTCTCGCTCTGAGGTAATGTTGTGAGGGATTACCTGGGGAACAGCTTGAGAGCAGAACAGAGAATGCTGTTATCTGATTGGTGGATTGAGTGCACTCAACATCAGTGTTCTGCGAGGTCACCCTGGCATAAAGCACAATGGAAGGTTATGGGGAGGTGTGAGGTAGACACAGACTTCAGCAATTACAATATTGATTGCGGTTTGGCAAATAAGACGGTCACATCAGGTCCACACTTTCACACGAACATATATGCTTGATAAGCTCAGATCAATGGATGATTCATGGAGTATGTTTCTCTTATGGACCACCATAGAAAAGAAAATTCTTAATAAGATCGCTTTAATGTCCCATTTATTTCTCCTGTACTGTAAATAGTGGGAATAAATGGACTTTTACTGGGGACCTTAAACATAAATCATCTGCTTCTTAAGTGTTTTTCATGAGATAAAGACTAGTAATCTTACTAGTAATCTTTTTCCATCTTACTACCCAGGTAACAATTTAAGGTTGTAATAATGTTTCCAGTAAGTAACAAAACAATAAAAACGATCAAACAGTTTTGATTGTTATTCAAACATTTTTTAAATTTTATAACTTTTTAAAACGTTCCTCTAACAATGTTTTGACATAGATGTTTAACATTTTAGCAAGTTCTACTAATGTTATTGCAAGAATAACATTAACAAGAATAACATTGTTTTTTGATAAATATGAGAAAACCTTTAGAGAGAACGTTCTGAGAACGTTCCCTGTGAGCTAGGTACCATTTCAAACTGCATAGATTTAGCAAGACACCAAAGTCTTCAAATTTGGAATCGAATTATTCAGAATCAAATTTTTCTAAGATTAAGTGGATTGAGCTATGCTGTCTACATTAAATACATTTACTCCATGAGATCTCACGAGCTATGAAAGAGCAACTTCTGAGCAATACAGTTTCACCTGACACCGTTTCATCTGTAAATGCAGTCAACATATCGATCAAAGATAGTCCAGGAATAGAACTGTTGTCATGTGTCATGTTTCAGAATCCTTCGGTTGTATGTGCAGAACATCACGCAGTGTCTGTATGATGTATAACACGGTAAGAGTTTCATGTATGCACAGATGGTATTTTAATGGTAGTTGAATTTCTAGGTGTTATTTATGTAACTGAGATATATTACAACAGTGAGTGTGTTTGACAGACCCTCCCCCAGGAGGTTGTGATATACAATCACAGCATAACATCTCCTATACAAAATCACAGCTAACGTAAACTAGAGGTCAGAATCAGAAATTACCTCAAAGATTATAGAATTAACAAGATGTCGCAGTTGTATTAATACGAATGGGGGAAAGTGCAACGGTCAGTGTGTCCGCTCTAGCGAACGAAGTCCCGCCTTGTAGTAGAATTAACCAACCGGCAGTCGCTAAACACTAACATTAGGCTTTGGGTTACCTTGCAATACAATGTTCTGTCAATATTATCACCATATAATAATACTGTGATTTTTTTTTTTTGGTTTTAATTTCTTTCAGTATATTTACATTTAAATGTATTCATTTGGCAGACGCATTTATCCAAAGCGACTTACAGTGAATTCAAGGTCTACATTTTTATCAGCACTTTTCTTTATTTTTCTTTAAATATATATCACACACTTTTACTTGTTTATCATTCGTCTTTGTTGAATTTCACTGTAGAATACGTGTGTACGCGAGTCTCAAGACATTAGCTTCAATAATATCTTTGTTTTCCTCATTAATGATAGCTAATATTTTTTTTTACAGTCCTTTAGGAACAAGTCAAGGATGTCTTATGATGGATCTATTTTAAATGTGTGGGTTTTTTAGTGATAATGGTATTCTAATGGTAGCAGTTTTCCCAGGAGTTTTATATGCATGTTGTCGAGTCTTGTTAGCTATGACAGACCTTCCCTCACTTTGAAAGATGACTGTAGTTTGATATGCCTTATAGACGTGAGCTCTCATAAACATGGACTGAGGTAATATCTCATTGTTTTTCTCATTAACTGATCCATAACTGCTCTGTTATGAAAGTGGTGGTAACATAACTGGTAAAGTGTAGATTAACATTGGATGCTGTTAATTACTAAAATTGTGTCACTCGCTGCTTTCTAAACAAACATTTTATTGCCAAGATTTTTTTTAAAGAAACTCTAGAGGAGACGTGAGATTATTGGGGTTGTTTTTATAGGGAAATCATCTCTATTTGCCCTCCATTTGATATCATTGCTGTAATAAAGAAATAACAGAGACATAAAAGATCTCATTCGCAGTTTTTCTTTCCCTCGGGTTGTTATGACCTCACCGGAGCACTTATGCAGAATGTAGATTATGCAAATGAGAGGCACAGACCATCTATATATCGCAATGGTTTCATAGAAAGATTATGAATATTTATGAGCTCAATTGTTGACAGCTTTCCGAGACTGTAACTTGTGTTTTTTTTTCCCGCTCTCCGATATTGGCATCTTTTGTCTGACCTGTTCTTCATTAATGTGAATATAAGTATTTCACAGACAGAGATGGTTTCTGGACAAATATTTATTTTGCTTTGTTTTATAGTTATCTCGAGTGATTAGGAGGAAATGAAAACGATGTTATGATCTACAATTTGAAAACTGGATATCAGCAGGTTGTGAAGAGGAAGAAAATTTGAATTCAATGTACTTCTCCTGGACAATTTCCTCTTTCTGATTTTCTGGTTTGTCTTGCTATTTCTTCTCTGTCCTTTCTTGTGTAATTCTTTTCTGTCCTCTTCTGATGACCAGTTCCCTTGTTAGGGTACAACCATCCGAGCTTTTCTGAATGTTCAAACCTTTGTCCTGCCTCCCTTTTTCCTTTTAGTTGGGATTGGGATCTACAAAAACAAAATGCATCCACGAGTCATTTATTAGAATATAAACATGTACAATAATAATATGTCAGGCTTTGAAATAGAAGAGGTATTAAAGGTCTTTCCTTTGCGATAAATGTCAGTATGACAGTGACGGTATGTTCTGGATTCTTCACTCTAATGAATGTCATTTTTGAAAGTATGAGCTCTCATACGTCCTCAAGGACACAGACTCCCTTATTTGCTTTTCCTCTTGATGTCCAGGTTTACACCAGTCAGTGTTGCAGAGCACACATGGACATACATTATTCATTGGGTGAGACCAATACAATGAAATGCCTTTTAATTGAGTTTTGACTCGCTTTATTAAAGCCACTAGCACAAATTTATTTTTTATCAGTTTTGCGCGATACGAACCCCGTTGGGTTTCTGGCAATATGCAGCCTGTAGCCTGTGCCTCATCGAAACGTGGGTGTGTACGAGATTAATTGCTGGACAGGAAGTTCAATATTTGCTCCTTGCCAGGGGAAAGGCAAAACAGACGCGGCTTAAAATCGGTTAAATATTTAGTTTTACATCGGGTCCATATTGGCGTCGTAAATCAAGTCGGTGAGTAATAGATTAGCGTGTTGTTTGGTAGGAAATGAACCCTTGGTGGAGCTTGAAGTGTCGAGTGCTTTGCAGTGGCGTCCATCGTGTTGTTATTGGCTTTTTGATGCTGTTTGTTTGTGGTGGTGTCTGAGGCTTTAAAGAAATGGTTTCCAGGGAGGTGATAGGCCATATTCCCTGCTAGTGCACTTGGTTTTCCCGTTTCCTTGAAGTGCCAGACCTCCTGAAGGGGAAATCTTTCAACTATGGAGCTGTGCAGACAGTCTGGCAAGGGAAAGATTAAATCAAAGGACACCATATAGAAAAAATGATGCGGTTATATACCACACATATGCGGTTAGCCATCTTTGGGAGCTGTAGTAATGGTCTTATTGTCATGTTTTCTTTTCTCTTTTATAAAGTGAGACTTTTGTGTCATTTATTAATCTATGAGTCTAATAAGTGATTTAAAGGTTACACTGTGAGCCAGGACTAATTTGAAGAAGGCAATTAATATTTTTGACCTATGTAGAAAATTATGCATTTAATTTTAATCTCGATTCTTTGAGAAAATTAGTTCTCACCACTTAAGATCAGAAAAAATATATAGAAACTTAAACTAAAAAAAAAACATCCCCAGGTTAGCCAGTCACTTCACACACACACTTCTCAAGTAAGTGTTTTATTACAAATTCTTATTTTCTGAAATAACAAGTTTGATGTAAAGTTATAATTTTATATGTTAAGTTAAATGTGTTGCATGGTTTTAATATTAATATACTACAAATTATATTGTGCAATATAAATGCTGTGTAAATTTGAAATGTTTTGTGTGATTGTAGCTTGTGGGTGCCCAGAAACAGAAGGATGTTTATTGTTTGGAGAAATACATTGTAAAAATGTTGTGAAACGTTGTTCTAGATCACAGCTGTCTGCTGATGTTAGCTGCCTCTCTTTCCTTTTGTTTTCAGCTTCATCCCAGATTTGTTTGTTTGGTGTTGATCAGGAGACTGGGCTGGACCATCACCTGACACAATCTTCTACAAGCTTTGTGTTCTAAATAGATTTGACACGTGTTTGGGTTCATTGTCTTGCTGAAATGTCAGTTCTCCAACCAGCAGTCTGGATCCAGATGGAATGACATGATCCTGATAGATTTTCAAGTACTCTTCTGTCTTCACGATACTATGAAATTGAGCAAGATGCCTCCTCAGTCCCTCAAGACTCAAGCCACCAAAACAACCCAAGACTATCACAATGTGTGATCAAGACACAACCTCAGACAAATTTCTAAGTAGTTCATTGGCTTTCCTAGATTCTTCAGCTGACCAATCACAATTGCAGTTTTAACTTCTTGGTAATGTTTAGCCAAGTTTTGGTGTCTTGAGTGTTTTTGGTTATCCAGACATGCAGCTGAGTTTTCAGGAAAGCTGTCGGTTTCAGCCATTCTGTTTGTTAAAGACCGTGACTCAAAAATAACACATTTCAGCTTTAAACAGAATTAACAAGCAGTGGAGTCAGGGAGCCCAGAACCAACCTCATTATACAGGCTTCCTTAAGACAGATTAATCCATTAGATAAGGCACAGAATAGTTGAGTTTGTTTGTTACTGCTTGTTAAGTGATGTATTTAGGCATGCAGTATGTTATTTTGATATTTAAAATAAAAAAGATCAAGCAAAAGCTTAAGAATAAAAGGAGAAGTATTCGTTTTAGCTCTGTAGTCCTTCTCGCGTGTTTTGAAACGGCGAGTGGCACCGAATGAAGGCCGTTGCCTCGTGTGTTCTGCATGATGGTCACAGTGGAGGCCATCAATCTATTTATGGGAGTTCTTGCCCTATGGGTTGTACCCACCTCCCTCAGTAGACCATGACCTGGTTCTCTTCCCTAGTTAGTGTACTGCCTTCGTGTGGAAAGAGCCAATCATCACTTGCTAAACAGTTCTCGCTAATCATTCTCTGGGGGAGGGGCTTAGTAGAGACCGTTGAAAAACTTGATTTGTGCCATTTGAGTTTAATAAACAGAATTTATGGTGCAGTTGATGATTTAATAGTTGGTCTGAAATGTTTAATTGTGACCTTAGCCAGTGATTTTAGAAGATATCTGTTTTACAGGTTCTCCAAAGTAGATAGGTGTTGGTCTTGTATGGCTAAAATAGCTTCTCAAAGGTGTTTCAAAGATCAAGAGCAGAGACCTTAAAGGGACTTTGACTTCTGACCATGTGCCAGACCTTGAGATTCCAGAACATACTTCACGTTCAGAGAGAGTATGCAACTTTCACTTTGTGTTGTTTTTAAAATGCTGTTTAGATGAAACAGAAGAGCTTTGGATGATATTGGAGCTTGGAGAGTGTTGTTTGAAGAGAATGTTCATGTATTGATGTTTGAAGTCTGTGCTGTGGTTGTCTTCTGCCCTGGATGATCTCACGGGGTCACGGTGAACCCTGCTGTCTGTTCTGTGGTGTTAAGTTGTTTCTGCAGGGCGCCAGACTTTGGTTCCTGCTCGGCTGACAGATCTGGGGCGTTGCATCAAGGAGAACCTCAAGGAGACTGTCTAACCTTCTGTGGTTGTAGAAAGGAAACTTTGTTGCACACAGTTTGGCAGAATGTCAGATGTGAAGCCCACCCTAAAGATCCAATCCAGAATGTTTTACTGCTCTTTGATTGTTCTGGAGGAAAAAATGCCAAGCAGTTAACTTGCACCAAAGATGGTTGTGTTTGGCTTAAATAAAATGTATTAAATAAATTTTATTTATTATTAAATAAAATAAAATTTATTTATTTATTTATTTAGTGGCTTCCAGTTATGAGAACAGGGAACGTTCTCATAACGTTGGCTAATGTAAGTTCTTTCAGAGTTATCAATAACGTTCTTGCAGTAACATTAGCAGAATGTTTTTTAACATCGCATATTTTATATATATCCAAAATATTATTCTAAAGTTGTTATTTGAACATTTTAAAAATGTTGCAGAATTTATTATTATTTTTAATCATATTCTTAAAACCAAGCAATAATGTTAATATGCCTAAACTATAATTTACTAGATATAATATACTAGAACTTGCAATAACAACAAATAAGATGTTTAATGTTTTTATTACTGAATGGAAACGTTAGGGAAATGTTCTTACAATCTAAAATTGTTAGCTGGGTTATTTCATTATTCGTGAATGGCTGATTAAATTTGAATAATTGTGCAGTACGCTGGTGTTTTGGACTTTGTGTCAAGTGCACTAGTCAATTGTCAGTGACTCTTCAAGTGTCACGGCAGTTCGTGTGTGTCACGGCAGTTCGTGTGTGAATGAACATAAATGCCGCCTGTCTTGAGTCCCATCTTAATTTGTCACTTTGATTGCATTAAGGCCCGTATCTCGCTGTGAAAAACACACTTTTTCACTGTCATGTTCCTGTGTGAATAAATTGATAAGGGAGGCAGACCTACTGCCTGTCACTTCACAACGCCTTGATTACAAATTCATTTTGTCTAGAGAGCCGTGTGGAGATCAGCCTTCAAAAGCATGATCATTCATTCTAGATGAGTCAACCCCAAAAAAATGTGTCACAAATCATAAAACTATCAGATGATATAAGATGTGAACTTTTACAATCTTATTATGAAAAAAGACACTGCAATCTGATAGCCTACTTCAGTATTCGCTTCTGAATAATGCAGATCCGACACGGCCTTAAGTGTTTTTCCATCACATTAGGAATTAGATTGGACAGTAATTCTCTTCAGAGCAGTATTTAAAGGATACAGTTCACAGATTATGTCATCATTTACTCACACTTGTGCTGGGTGGAATGTAAGATTAACAAAGCAAAGCTGTTGTTTATTTTAAGAAGAAATATAACAGGTAGGTACCCAGCTAACAATTTTAGGTCGTAAGAACGTTACCTTTATGTTTCCACTAGGAAACAAAAACATTAAAAATGTTATTTTAAATATTCTAGGGACATTTAAATCGTCCAGTGTTTTAAATGTATTAACATTACAGCTTGGTTATACGAACATTACCCAAACATTTCTTAATTCTGTAACATTTTTTAAATGTTTTGTTAACAACTTAAAGAATAATGTTTTTAATGTACAATATATGACATATATAACGCCAAGAAACTTTCTACTAACATTACTTCAAGAACATGTTTGATAACTTTGAGAGAACTTTTGGAGAATGTTCTGAGAACATTCCCTGTTATCTGGGTATGTTGATCTTTCGGTGTACATCACTACATGGGGGCAAACATTAGTTTTGGGGTACTATTTCTTTATTAAAAAAATGTTTCAGCCACGTCTGATAAGCTCTTTTGAAGCTAGACCTGGTTGCCCTATTTTAAGACAGGAAAGGGTTTTTTTGCAGTTCCAGCTGCGTCTTCTGCAGCAGGTGTGCTGTTTTGCATATTTAATGTGGGCACGCGAGAGCTGTCAAGGTCTCTGATTGTATGGGCTGCATTTACCCTTGCAGCCCGTCGCAGGCGTCTGAGGCG
>JAZGTK010006807.1:0-20246 GCA_036877625.1 Ambastaia sidthimunki | reverse complement strand
GTACAACTGTGTAGATTTCACAGCTATTGTAGAGCTAGCTAGAGGTGTCTCCTAGTGTAGTGAAAACATCTTGTAATGTGGTCTTCACAAATCATTAATACTAAAATGAGACAGTCAGTAATGGGTTATCAAAAGCAAGTGGGTGCTGTACCACAGTAATGGCCTACAGCACAATTTGAAAGTCACTAATGAAGTGGTTTATTGTGAGACCACAATAGGTATTTATTGCACAAATGCACCATGTTGTTGTTTACATGTACCCTATGATTAGTTTATGAATATCAGATATTCCTTTAGTAAGAATAAAGAAAAAGAATAAGAAAGAAAAAGAGATTCTGAGAACTTATTTGTTGTTTTTTCTTTTATTATTTTAGTGCTGGTAATTAATAACAAATTACACTTTGCAAGAAAAAACTAATTGCTGTGTTTTTGTTACACTTGAAGTACTTTACCTCAAATACAACAACGTTGCATATTTCCAGTAGAGGGCAGACTAGTAAAATGAATTTTCTTTTTGTAAAACATTAAACATTGAAGCTTGTTCATATAAATTAACTGAGACCAGAAGGCAGTTAGAAGGTTTTATCTTATTATTTAATTCAATTTTTTGACAGATTGACTTACTGTTACCATCTCTAAGGCTTATAAAGAGGGCTAAAAAGTGTTTAAAAAGGAATACATACATACCATTAAAATCTTATAGCGGTGGTCACAAGTGGAAACAAAGTCATTTATAACAGTTTACAGCTTAAGTAATTGTTACTGTTATTGGGAGCACAGAAGTAGGTAGGTGGCAGTTTATTAATTGAGCTTTCTATGATTTCTCAGCAGACACATTTGGAATGGAAATTGCTGCCATTTTTAGCAGCTAATGTTGTCTCTAATGACAGACCAGCTGAGACCTGGATCAAATCAGCCTCTTAAACAGAGCACACAGAATCTTTTCTCACTGAGACTGAGAGAAAATTGAGTAAAAAAAAAGAATTGTTTTGCCCAAATGAATTAGAGCAGCTTTTAGCCCACAGTTTGATTCCAATCACATCATTTTATTAACATGCAGCTAAAAATTCCCAGTGGCTTTTGCTGCAGCTTGGCAGTATTTTTGCTCCCCTGATTAACATTTAACTGTGATCTGGTGGGACCCTGTTGCTACAATTAATTCTCTGTCATCCTAAACCAGGGTCACATGCTAACAAGGGCACAACTTCAACATTTTGATATGGCTCTGCATTGCCATTTTAACTAAGGCACATGCCTAAACTTGTCATTTGTGGAGTCGTTTGCAAGTTACCACAGAAACACTGCAGTATGTCTTTGTTAGATTTAAACAAAGTGCATCCAACTCAGTTTAGTTTTGATGCATAAACCGCCTTCCTGGTTTATTTAAGCCTTACACACACTTTGCACTTTGGTTAATGCATTTTGTCCCATCTGGTCCTCTGTGTTGTTTGGCCTCTGTAAATCCTGGTTAGGCTTGTTTTCCCATTTATATTGTAACACGTTGCTTTAAATCCTAATTTGTATTTATCTTCTAAACAGCACATCAGCTCATACAGCTGTTGCTCATTATGCTAAGAATGCGTCTTCCTATAGCGGGCAGGGCTACAGTAAAGGGTAAGAATACAGTTAGATTCTGAACTAGTCATTATACACCTGTAACACGCAGAGACTTCCAGACAGGGAATTTATTATTGATCCTTTCAATGCTCTGTAGATTAGAAGGTTTTCATTCATTCCGTGTATTAGGGTCTAATGGGCTTTACTTTGGACTACTGCTGGCTGTAATGTGATTAATATTTATTTCAAACAGTCACCTTTGTCTAAATGTACAAAACCTGCCTATAATTCCTTTTTGGTATGCAGCCGTCACCTGACAAAATCACTTTAACTCTGCGCCCATTAGAGTGTAATTTGGCTGTCCATTTTGATTATTGCGTCATGTGATAAAAAGCAGATATATTCATATATACATTACTGTGAAGGCTTAAATATAAAAGGTTTAAAAATATTGGGTGCCATTTCATGAGAAAACCCCTTCATGTCTGATCCATTATACAGTCATATTTAGGGATTTCTTTAATGTTTGTTTTTTAAATTCACTTGGCTTTCCGATGTTTGTCCCAGGAGTCTCATAAATGCGCTGAGGGTTTCTTTG
Source organism: Ambastaia sidthimunki (assembly GCA_036877625.1). Taxonomy (NCBI): domain Eukaryota; kingdom Metazoa; phylum Chordata; class Actinopteri; order Cypriniformes; family Botiidae; genus Ambastaia; species Ambastaia sidthimunki. The sequence continues at coordinate 18,091 of JAZGTK010006807.1, read as the reverse complement.
CTTGAGGCAAATAGTGAGAATTCATTTCCAGTAACAGTGAGTAGCTTCTGACTGCTGACTGAAAAGACTTCACGCTTGTTGCTCTGTTCAGGCCTGGAGCTCCAGATATGTACTCAGTGTAATGTGTATTATATGGACTGGAATAGTGAAACCCTTTGTCAAGTTAAGTCAGTTTTATATAGAGCTTTTCACAATACACATTGTCCCAAAGCGGCTTTACAAAAAATAGGAACCTTAAAGGGGTAGTTCACCCAAAAATAAATATTCTGTCATATTGAAATTTACTCTCTTTCATGTTATTCACTTCTGCTATATGGGAAAAGAACATTAAGAGCATTAACATTTCACTTTATCTGTTTACTTTATCTTACTTTACTTGATCTGTTTGTGTTTCACAGAAGAAAGTAAGTTTCACAGGTTAAGAACTACACAAGAAAAATGTGAAAATTATCTTTTTTTCTCAGATTTTGGGTGAGCTATACCTTTAATTCCCACTTAAGCATGCCAAAGGCAACTGTAGCTGGGAAAAAATCCCCTATGATGTTAGGTAGGATAAGAAAGAAACCTGTCAAATACATTTGATTCCCGCCATTCAGGGAACAAATTGTTCAAATGCCTCTGCCCGTCCAAATGATCTGATATGGAATTATGGAGTTTTCCTTTATGGATTTCCAGTTATTTTAGGACAAAATGTTCAAGACAAGTAAAATCTCAAGAATATCAGCACTGAGCAAGTGATTACTAGAAGTCGTTTCTTTCTGTTTATAGTAGGCCTCAAAGGAGACCGACTTACAATGGGAGGTTATGTAACAATAGTTTTGTTGTTTTTTTCCTGTTTTGTGTGTGTGTTTTTGTGCAAAGGTTTGTGCCTAAGGCAAAAGCTCATTGTTCTGTGAGAGCAGGGACTTCAGCTATTTCATGGAGTTTGTTCCTTTGTTTTGTACGAGCTTGTGATGTCGTACATCTTGTTTTTCCTTCACTGCTGATGAGGAATTTCATGGAAGTGTTGGTGGGCATGTCAGATTTATTGATGCTGTGGTCAGCCGGATCACTCTGAAACTCTTTATTCGCTTTAGATTCAAGTTAGCGTTCATTCATTATTCAGAGACGTGTGTTTGGTGGCGTACTATCAGCATGCTATTCCCACCGCTCACATTGTGGTATTTGCTAGCGTTATGATTGAGGTTTATGGCTCACGGCTGATTTGTGTGCATTAGCAGAGTCAGTGCGTTATGGAAATAGTCTTAGCGCTGCTGTTTTATTGGTCAGGCTTTTTGCTGTGCAGAGGGTGGAAGACATCAACGTCACAACTCGAATAAACAAATCATGTGCGTATGAAACAGCACCTCTTCCAGCACAGCAGATGCAGAAAGATTTGATGCTCAGATAAGCTGCGTTTATGGTTCAGCAGTCTGCTTGAGTGTGTCTGCTGTAGTACTGTGCATCTATCTGTTCTGTTTACTCCAAGTGTGATGTTTACCGAACAAATTGGGGAGAAAATGATATCTGTCAGGGTCATTTAGTTGCCTGGTTCTTCTACTTTCTTGTTCAGATGTGGAAGCATAATAGATCTACAGCATGATCAGCTGTTGTCATGACGATGGACCTTGATGCTGAGTCATGTGGTTAGATCATTTACAGTGAAAGACTTCAATAATTTTAAATGAAAGCACAGAAACTTCTATACTGTAATTAAAGATTCTATAACAAAAAACTGCAAAAAATATAAGTGCAAAGAACTGAAATCCTGACAGCTATGTAAACCACTAATTACCTTTATCATTTGTTCATTTGCTTTTTATGTATAAGATATGACCAAAATAAACAAGGAAAATAAACAAGGAATAGGATTAGTACAGCGTATGACGCAGACCGGATTTGAACCTGAATTCTTGTGTTGCGAGCATGTCCACTACCCACTGTGCTTCTCTGTGCTCATGAATCAGTTCAGACATGAGGAAAAAGTTTGATAGCTTCCTGGAATATTCAACAATTAAGCAAAGCAAGCAATTTAGACGAAGATTTGAACAAGTGGTGCCACATTTCATCCAGATAAACCTAATTTATCATTCTCAGCTCCTGCAGAGCAGCTAATGGTTTTCCTTACCATTCCAGATCGCTATAATCGTGAGCGCATCTTGATTTGTGTTATTTTTCTCACCACAGAAAGGCAACAGTTGTCCATTTGATTACTAAGACCGTTCTCAGCAACAATGTGATTAGGTCTCAGGTCCTAGATAAATATTATAGAGCAATTTAAGCCCAGAACGTGGAGTTGTTGTGGTACTTTTGGGGTGCAATTTTTTTATAATGCTCTACTACAGTGTTGGAGGACCACATGCATAATGAGGAGACATCTTGGCTATGGTGGTGGTGATTGATTTTATCTCACTCTGAGACCCTCAGCTCTGTCTCCACACTGGATGATCAGTGAGGTTTTATATTAGCGTGATGAATGACTCGCAGTTATGCACCTTGAGAGGTAATGTTCTTTTAACCTCGCTCAAGAGTTGTGCTGAACAGATAACAGCCTCATATACCGTGATTTACCGACTGTCACTACCCATGTGGGTAACATTTTAATAAGGAAAGAAGGTCACAACAGAATCCCAGTTGAAAGTGTGGAAAAATAAACTTTAAAAAAATAAATGTTTTTAATAAAAACACAACAGATTGTGTATTCACAGAGTAGCAATTCGGAGATAACGTCAACTAAATCAGCTTCCCCGAGTTTTATTTCCATAGTACATCTCTAGCCATCTCTAGTCACCATTACGGCCACTGTTTCTTTAAAGCTTTACACATGCATAGCCGCACACTGCACACAGTGCAGAAGGCAGTTACAGAAAAACATTAGATATTTCTTGAATTGGAGCTCCATGTATAGACAGTGAAAATAAATGGAGTCCATCTGCATGTCTATTGATTTCTTTTCAGTACAGAACTTACACATACGCTTTGATTAAAGCCTTATTTGTGTCTGACTCATTCACTTTGCCTCTTTCATGATTTAATTTGCCAGATAAGGTCATGCAGTATTATTTTCTGTCTTGTTTTGCTAAAGCTGCTTGTCGTGATCTTTTGAGAAAATAACACAAAAATATCAGTGACCTTGGCATCTAAATTTCAAAATGTTATAATGCATAAATGTATTTATAAAACACAGAGGAGAAAAGAAACAAGGAGAAAGACAAGCGATATAAAGGTTGAATTATTATTCCAAATTACCACAGGGAGTAAAAATGGCAATAAAGAGGAGAAATAAGAATAAGATGTATGGAGAACAGCCATCTTCCTTTCTTCCGGCTCATAACACAGGCTTTATTACAGCACTGCTGTTAACAACGATTACTGACTCACTCTGATTGGTGCAGAAAAGGGGCGTGTCAAGAAGAACTGAAGGTTGATCATGTTTCCAACCACCAATCATTTATCAGTTACTATTACTGTTCAAACTGATCTGGGATCAGGTGAGCACATAATATTGTGAGCTCAAGATGGTGCTACACATGAAAAACAGCCAAAAGAAGGTTCTAAACGTCTATGTGAATCCTGGGGCTGTTTTACAGATTTGCTGTAGAATAATTTTTGTTTCCATATGTCACATAAACTAAGAAAGCCAAAGGCATTGGAACAAGTGTCCCTTTTTTTTCCTTTGGCCTGCAGACACTTTGCTAGAACTTTGATGTGGCTTATGTTTTAATGAAGTTTAGGCCTACTGGTTTACAAATTGCATAAATGATCTCCTTGCAGAGCATTGGGCGACATTGAGCCACAGGGCCCTGAACATGGAAACAATGACCCAGCATATCTGTAGCCTGAGGCTGACAGATTGCACAGTGGCCTTGTCAGAGTCTGCAGGACGTCATCAGTTTTTTTTAAGCAACCTTGTGTGGCCAAATACAAACCATCTCTCATTAGCCGATGTTATTTGTGACATGCGGGACAACATTCATCAATGCCAGGTCCTGTTCTGCTATCAGTGCAGTTCAGAACCCAAAACCCTCTTAGTCACCTGACACATGAGTTTTATAGCCGTTGCAACATAGTGTTAGTCTGACCTCCAAAGCCCCTTGGACAGCAGTTTGTGGTGACTTTTGTCGTGTTTGTTATGATAACGCAAGGGTGCCCTATGCACAACCTGGAACATATTACAGCTGTCCTTAGAGAAGCAGTTATAAACAACAACCTAACAAAACCCTTGAGGATAGCAGCCCAGATGTTTCTTGAAGACACGGATAACCAAGGCAGTTCCACAAGTGTGAAAAACAAACAATATCTCACAAAAGCTTAATATTCAATCAAACGATTCTTACATGTGGAGGATTTAGGGTCTTTATGGTGTTTTGATAATGAATTAAGGGTTATAGCACACCTTTAAATTTTGTAATGGTACTGTGCAAACTGTGGAGGTGTGAAATCTTCACATTGAGGGCATGGATAAAAGACAAAAATGTGTTGTGCGTATGATAAACAGAGGGAGCATAAGTATGACTAATATATTCAAGGCAGCCTTCCAGCCGATGCAAATGAGTTAAAAACAGCTTCATGGGCAGTCCTTTAAAACTACATGAAAGATGGAGGAAAAATGGATTTTTTTTCAGTGGAATGACAAATTGCATGAATGTCTTAGTGATCTTGCTTTAAACTGAATTTAAATGTACTACAAATGTTTTCGCATAAATGAGAAAAGGTTCCTGTGTTTTTTTTGCAAATTGTATTTATTTCCCAGAATTGAGCAGTGATTTTATATATGGCATACAGCACACAGCCTGAGGACAAGCTATCGACAACTTCCTGGATAATGTGTCGTGTTGGTGTTTAATACATGCTGCCAGAAATACACCTGGAAACTTGTGACCAGTGGGCAAAACATAAATATTATACAGATTACTTTCATGTGTTGAACAGTTGTTTTGAGAGAAGCAAATAAGTTGCATTTTTAAACCAAAATCCATGAATGTGCCTCATAGTACTACCAAGTTCTGCATTTGGACAACGTTACATGAAGCTAACTGTTACAAACAGAAAATGTGGATAAAAACTTACCATTGCAAATTTAAAAGTGCATTAAATATATATGGTTTAATATTCTTTGAAAATTTCTCCATAGAAATTGTTGCCAAATGTTACTTTTTGTAATTGTTTTTGTCAATGAAAATGAGTGTAGACCAAAGTCAGCTCAGGCCTGTGTCAGGGCATCGTCGCTGCTTTGCAACAAGCGCACTGTTGTGAAACAATCAGCCAAGTTGTGTCACCAGAACTCGCGCTGTTGAACCTGCTCCTCAAAACACTCCCAAAGTGCTGTCAGCTCCCTCACGACAATATTTATTTATTTATACAGTTTCCCAAGCAAGCTGTTCTGAAATACACATGGGCAATACTAGTCTCTGTCAGCAGTCTGAATTCTGCTCATATTTCACCAGAAAATCCCACCAGATTGAGCTAATGCTTCCCCTCCACAACTAGTATGTTTTGTTTGGTTTCGGTTCTAACAATTTATTCCTTTTAAAGCTGAACCAGGGGAGAAATTTCTCCTGTCGACTTCTGTTTTCACGTTGCCATGGTTTGACAATGCTCGTACGTCTCTGGGGCTGTTTACGTACAGGCTGTCTGGTCTACTTTTGACAAGCACCTTTTCATGATATTAAAGTGTAATCGTTTTATGGTCTTGTTGTGTTTTACACATCATTCTGTTGACATAGAAATGTAAACTTTACAGTAAACTTTACACTGCAGTATTTGAAGTGCTGTGTTAAACCGCAGTATCGCATGTGTTTGTGTCAGAAGGGCCGATGCAGTTGTTCGCCACACGCAGAGTTACCGAGCGCTACTGCTCGCTGGGGAATTGGGATCATACAGCTGCTACTTCGGAAAGCATTTGCAAAAAGGCCCCTGAGGAGCCCATTCAGCGTATTCCTGCATAATTACCTCAGATGGCTAACGAAAATCGATGCCATGTCTGTCCCGTCAGCTTGATATGCAGCGTTTTGTAATGAAACTTCACATGCCTATGCAAAGCTGAGTAGAAGGACTGGTTAGAGTCTTTTTGTGCCAAGCCAACACAGATGCCAGCAACCCAGTAATAGGTTGGACAGAGAGGCTTTCCTGTTTAATTAGGCAAAATGTGATGTGCCTTTTGTTGTACTCTGACTGCCGAAGTTTATCTTACCATTAAACGTGCTGTGCTTTTATGAGGGCTGATTTTAGTGGCGTCAGACGGAGTTGATGTTAGTGTCTGTGGGGCAAATTAGTCATTAAGCTATTTCAATACTCCAAGCAGGGTACAGGAGTTAATGGATGGAGCAGTTTAGTTAAAGGCAGTTGTAAAAACTCCTTTCTGTGAATCATTTGGTTTAATTGTTTAAAATGCTGCTCTGAATATATTGTGTGGTCAGTGTAAGTCATATTCTTTTATATCACATACAGTACTGTGAAATGCTTGATTTTGATTGGCTAACTTTATTCTGATTGGCTTGTTACTTTAGTAACTCCATAGAAACAGCACAAGTAATCATTAGTAGTTCCAAAGTGATGCAAAGTCAGTTTAACAGGTCACCTGCAAACCCCTTTGTTGCGAGTTAACCCCATAAAGTAAGTTTTAAAAAAGAACTTTAGTGACAGTACAGTTAAAACGAATAGTTTTCTTGAATTAAGGGGTTTATTGTAACTGTGCCCAGCAGGAGCTAACTGAACCATGCTAACCGTTCAAACTCTGACCCCTTGGCTGGACCTCAATATTGCAACAAAAGGTTCACCAACAGGTTCCCAGTTGACACATTTCAACCGGTCTGGAACATCAAATAGTTTTTAACATATGTACATACACACCAAACAGCTGAAAAAACACACTGTTGAACTTTCAAACATTCAGATCAAGCATTAGACAGTGAGAGGGTGAGCAACCCACTTCAAAAAAGTGTGTTTCTGTGACCTAGTGGCTGTGAATGCCAGTCCTGTGTACTGACAAAGGCTACTTTGCTGCCAAATTAAAACTGACAGCTTGTAATGAAGACAGAGAGCATTATTCATAGTTTCAATTTCACAGTCAGCAACATTCAGTGTGCAGGGCAGAACAGCATGTTAGCGGGAGCTCACACTGCTATTAAAACAGGTAAGGTCAAAACTTTCAATGTGTAATTAATTATCACCAGCTGGTACTACAGGGAAGTTAAAAGTACATGTGCTTGTGGATTAAAGTAAAGCATTTTTAAAAGATTAAAATGAATTTTTGTTCTATGAATGATGCATACAGTCCCATAATATCATGTATCAAAATGTGTGTATATGTGTTTATGTATTTGGGGTTTACAGGCCAGGTTTAATTAAGCTAAAAGCTGTCTAATAGCCATCCATTAGCTACACACACACACACACACACACACACACACACACACACACACACACACACACACATATACTTTTTATATATATATATATATATATATATATATATATATATACATATATATGCACATAATTGCTCATGTATATAGGTTACATTAGCACACAAATGCAGGCATTTTTCACTGTTGTTGCTCTGTGTTCGTTTCTTATTCAAACTAAAGTTTAATTAAATCTGGCCTGTAATCCCACTGCAGTTATAATTCTTGGGCTGTTGTTTTGCTACCACAGTAAAAACTAAGAACTCACGCATTATACGTTATCCATTAATATAAAAACAATCGCCTAGCAAAAATCTGTCAATTACTTCTCCAATGAGTTTTTGTTTATACAGAAGTCAGCAGTTTGCACTAAAATAAAAGAAACATTAAATATGTGCTCTTACAAAGCCACAGCTTTACTAGAAGTCTGGATATTTTTTACAGAATTTCATAAAGAATAGCTGTACTGCTCTTTAGAGGTGGAACGGCGTTCCATCTGTCACTGTTTCATGTCGTTTGATAAAATCTGAGCTGTTGAACGCATGGCTTGTCCTCTTTAACGGTTCTAAAAATGGTTCCCTCTTTCCCATAGACAGTTCTGATTGCTTCCAACCCGTTTTGAAATCTCCCTATGCCAGCAATCAAGTCCCATTTATCAAATGTTTCCGGGGTGGATGCCTTCTCCATCATTTTTAATACTTGTAGCTGTTTGGTTCTCCTTGCTGTCATGTTATTTGCTCGCTGTAGTCAATGAGTCGCTGGCCGTTTTAGCTGACATTGTGATGCATGTATCGTGTTTCCGTGCTGATGAGGGCCTTATGACATTTGTGTGCATGCGCTCTGTCACCGGCTTTATGATAATGAACGTTTTCTGAGTCCCTGAGTCATTCGTTTTTGCGGTCTTTGAGCTAAATTGCTTCAGCAGATGGCCCTGAATTACCATCTCCATCTCAGGGCCCATTTGGGCCCTATTTTCTGTCTTATTTGGAGTCTGTCATGCTGATGAGACACTTCTGTCTTAACTTTCGACCATTTTTTATATACGCGTCATAAACCGTGCCAACATTGCAATAAGCCGAGATGAAAATATAAAGGACAAGTGAAGCTTTGAGAGAAAATCATGTTTTCCCAATTAAACAACAAAAGCTTAAATTGGGTACATTTCTACATTATTAGCTGTTTTCTCAAACCAAGCAGTAGTGATTTTAATGCCCCCTTTAGTTCCACTTCAATCACTCATCTCATTAAATAGCTTATCACATTAAACACAGAATGTAATTTAAGTAAAGAATGTAAAGATGTTTGTTTACATTTTATAGCGATCATGGCAGCTGTAGTCTTAAAATGGGAAAGAGCTTTATAGCTGCGCATATATCCAGACACGCACTGCAGTTTTGCACACATCTGATTCAGATGCAATTCATGCGATTCATTTGGTTGCATATAAAATGATGCTGTACTTTCACTGCATGTGCATGTGCGCTGCATCCTCCACAACCTAGAGCTCGAAACGGGCATGCGTTGAGAAATGCGCCATGCGAGTCGTGTTCAGCACAGATTTTTCTAGGCTTGTTTGCATTGTTACCTGATTTGCATGATTGCTTTGGTAAATCAAGTACTAAAAGAACTCGGCCAGCATCTGCAAATACACAACACTGTTAGTGGGTGCAATTCATTCTTAGTGAATTCCTCAGTGTGCATATTTATGTGATATATATGTGGCATGGGCTAATGAATGCCTGTGCATTATGTTTCAATGGTATATTGTGTTTCATTAATAGTTATACATGTGAAATATGTGCTTATGTTTCATTTGCTAGATGCACACACACAATAGATTAGATTTTTTTATTTTGTTTGTACACCAGTCACATCCTCGAACCCCTCTTATCTTTTTTATATGAAACGTAAACAGATTGTTTTAATTGTTATCAATTGTATTTATGCACCTCAAGCATTCGCTTCACAGAACGCTCTGTTGGCTTAGTGCTGGTCCACCTTTGAAATACTCGTCACACATTAGTGCACAAGATTAATGATAAAGCTTGTTTATGTAATTGGTCAAAACCGCGAGAAGTAAACAAACATATCTATTGTGCAGTCAGGAAGAAAAATGCATTCGCTCACAGTAAGTTGAGTGTTCAAAGGCATAACCTTCATATCATGAATCACAACCATGCAGTTGCTTGTGCCTTCAGCCACGTGTAAGTAATGCGACAGTGCATTTGATCTATGATAATAACTACATGGTTGATTGTGTTTTGCTGATCAAGAATTCAACACAACCTTGAAGGTCACGACCGAATCTAACAGCCTCCAGCCTCTTGCGACCTGATGTACAGTTGTCAACCTATCATTTAAACTGCAGTTTAGCAGAAGGATATATTGCAATTTCATAATATTTGTCTGCAAAGTTTGATATTGCAAAGTTAATATTGATGTTGTTCTGAAACTTTTCTTTCTCACTAGTCAGGTAGTGTCACCCAGTCAGATCTTTCACTACAGCTAAAGGGCTGCTACTTTATGTGGCTTACACCTAGACAGTAAAAGCTGTCATATAAAGTGACTGACATATAAAGTGATCAATCACAGTTAGTTTTGCCTTTATGTGGTGTTTAGGGGTGGGCTTATCTTAGGTATAAAGTATTGCAATACAACCATCTAATTTGACCACCTAATAATTTGTTTTTTGTTTGGCATATTTATGTTTATGATGCTTTTTAACAAACAGTAGTTCTTTTTTTTAGAAACTGCTTATTATATCACATATTAATTGAATCCATAACAGTGTTTCTGTTAAATGGTGTGTGTATTTAGCCTTCAGTTTTCCCATGACTCACAGTATTAAACTTTAAAGTTTAAAATAATAAAAGTTTGTTTAGGCAGAAAGAACAATTAGTCAAATGCCCCAATACCACTCAAAACAACGTTCTGTAGTGAAACATTAACCATGATGCTAGAGGGTCCCTTAAAGGTATAGTTCACCTAAAAATGCAAATTCTTCCATCATTTACTCACCCACTGTCATTGTAAATCTGTATTACTTTATATCTTCTTTTGTGTTCCACAGAAGATAAAACTCTATATATAGGTTAGGAATAACATGAAGGTAAGTAAATGAAACATTTTATTTTGAGGTGAGCTGTGGCTTTTTTGAAGGTGTAATCTGTATATTTTACCTTTAGATCTGAGACTTCAACATATGGTATTAAATTTCCCTTATACACAACCAATAGTGAAATGCATCTAATACTGCAGGCAGCACAATGTGTTCATGTATGAAGGAACTATTGAGCAGCATCATTTCCATGCAGCAACATGAGCTCAGTATCCCAGTGCAGAAAAATTGCTTCAGTCAGGTGCATCTATTTCTGCCAGATAGACAAGCACAGTCACCTTGAATGGACTCTTTCATTTGTGGGTATGAACTGAAAGACCTCCGACTGGCTTCCACTGACTTCATCTGAAAAAGGCTTTTGAAGTTGGTGTCAAAACTCAGCTTCTGTTGATATAAAGTTTTAGGCCTTAGAAACTCAAACTGAGGTTGACTGTAAAATGTGATATTTTTCCGTGGATATTTACTGAACAAATTGAATATTAATATGTTGTTGTACAAAATATCAGTCATCCAAAATTAAATAGATTTTGCCATCAAACCAAGGGCAAACTAACATGATTATGTATAGAAGGCCTTTGGGAATTTTGGAAGTAATAAATCACGGATAGTGAAAGGCACGTCCTTTTATTGCACGACAAAACGGCCCAATCTAATATTGTAAACAAGCCTGAGTTTGATTGCTTTTGTAAAAAATACTGCAATTTCCAAGTTTAAATTGCTGTGGTACTTGTTTGAGGCTTGTTTTTGTAAGCATTTTAACTAATTTGTCTTATTTGTGAAATTGCTAAATTTGTTTTGTAGATTCTGTTAATTCTTGTGCACTTTTAAAAACATTGAAACAAAACGTAATTTACAAACTTGATGTTAGAATTCTTGTCTAAATAAAAGAGAGGAATAAACTGTAACATTTATACAGCAAAGAAAGATTGTATCACCACACAAGGGCATTTATAGTGCTACCATATGGCCTGTCCAAATGTCCTTTATTGTTTGAGCCTTTTGTTAAAAGAATTGAGACAAGCTCAGCCAATGATCAAACATATTGATCTTCTCTAGAGCAAGATGATTTATGTTTTTTCCTTTGGTTGTAAAATCATCAACCAGGACTGTACAGATGGTGAAATCAATGTAAAAGCAAGTCTTGCTTATTTAAACATTTTTGAGCCAAGAAGACTCTAAATGCAATTTCTCATAATATATCATATACCATAGGTTTATGAAAAATGTAATAGATCCTGGGTCTAATTTTATGTAAATAAAAGAGGTGCAGAGGTGCACTAACTCATATATAACAAATTCAAAGATATTATAGCTTTTTCCACCAGTTATTTTGGTTGGAGCACGAGTTATTCCTTGAACTGTCTTTGGTGGCTCTCAAAAGAAGAAGTAGAAATAGACGCATAATGCCCCTCACTAGTTTCTGTCTATTAAAAACAGGTTTTACCAACCACTTTTACTAGTTTTACTAGTAACATGACTATCTTACCAGGCTTGTGATAATAGGCCTTTTTCATTCAGCTGAGTTTCCTAATCACTGTAATCTCTTTTTTACCAGTCATTAAATGACTATTTCTCAGCATTATCCACCTCATTTGATGTCCAACACAGCATCCTCAACCAAACACGAGAACTTCATTAAAACAAGTTTTTTTATAATATATACACACTATGTGACCACTGCAATTTAATCATTAAACCTTCTTAGTAAGTTCACAAAAAATCTCTAACTCATCTAGCCAGCCTGCTGTACAGTCATCTCTTCAAAATTATGAGTGTTTGGTTACGTTTTGTCATTTTATTAGTTCTGGCAAGTGTATTTTACAGAGCAGCTTTTATAGATGCAAACTTTGACTCATTTTTTGTATGCTCTTTAAGCGCACACACATTCATTTTAATATTTATTCCATTAAAGTTCCTTTATTAGAGCCTCTAAAATTAGAAACAAACAGAGATGGTCCAGTGAAGCGTTGGACCTCTTGGATAATTTGGCCCTATTCTGAGTGCAGTTTGAACTAAATGAGGTGTCGGGGCTTTTCTCTCTGTTTGCCGCATTAGCTCAATTAAAATACTGAGATAATGAAGAAGTCACTTCAAGGTTGGCCGGTTTGGCCCTTTAGTCCTAAAATGGAGTTTCATATTTTGAATCTTGTAAGCAGTGTAAGCAATGGGGCAGCAGAAAAAAACTCAATCTGTTACACTTTGGATCATTTTGATGGCTTGTAGCACATATTTGCCTAATATCTAAGCAATGGAGCTATAACACTGCTCTGATGTTTTTTGTGTTAAACACACAGTAATATTCTTATCTCTATTAGCTAATAGAAAAAAAGCCTTTTTATAGCTTTACCATTTTAGCTAAGTGCGAATTTAATAAATAAAAAAAGACTCAGTTAATTAGTTCATACAGTGCAGTAGTAGTGACCAGAACATGATCTTTGCTAAGCATCTTAACAAAACAAAAGTTGTAAAAATAACCTAGAAATTTGCTAAATTTGTGATCACATTTTATTTATCTCCAAGCAACTGTGAGACAAACCCAATTGTTTTCATTTTACTGGCAGGAAGCGTTTGAAACATTCTGATGTTCATTATCTATCTTGTTTTACGGTTGTGTGATTTGGCTAAATACACTTAACACTGTGGATTCTGCTATTCAGAAATAAAAGGATGAGCGAGCTAATTAGCTTCTATTTGTGACAGCTGATGCAGATGTTTATTGGCCATTGTTTGTTTGCAATTGTTTCTCATGAGGTCAATAGAAAGCAGAGTTTAAACAATCAGCATCATATCAAACAAGGACCAAAGAATAAAATGTGTGGGACGTTTTTTGCCAAAATTATTACTAAATTATTACTTTTGCCAAAATTATTACAAAATTATTATTAAATTGCTATGCTATGCTGCATTTGATGTGAGAATTACAAAATATTTACAATATTTGACCATCAAATCTTAGCTAATCCAGAAGGTTAATAAATATGAGATTATTACATCAGAATTTTTAACCTTGTTTACAAATGAAGCACTAGGTATCAGCATTCACACCCTGCAAAAGTAGATTACATTATTACATTTAATGAAATTATTACATTTAATGACTATTTACAGCATGATGTAGAGTTAGATTTTGAATATTAATTCACAAAAATGTTAGACATTCAACATTCAGAAACATTGTTGTGTATGTTGATGCATTTAAATGCCAGTGTCATATGATATGATTTATAATTAAACCATGGTTTGCGTCAACAGCTCCCTTTCTTATAGCTTCAGTTATGGACAACTCCAGCTGTGTTTCATACTGGTGGTGTGTCCGGGCAGCTTTTATAGCGTGACTCACAGTCTGGCTCTAAGATTCTATAAGCTGTATTGATACAGGTGGATACAAAGCTCCAGAGGTCAGAGATATTCTATTAACCTGCCCATAACATCTAACGACTGCCCTTATTTACCTGTCAGATGCTGTTGTGAGGTGGAAACAAACAGGTTGTTATGCTTACTGCTGCTGACAAGTTCACCATACATTATTCATATCTCTCTCTCTTTCTCTCTCTCTCCCCTCCCTTCCCCTATTTCAGCTTCTAATCAGACTGAGAAATAAGACCTGTTGAATAGAAATGAACTCTAATGCCCCTTTCTGCATGGTTGTTAAGGACATAAATTGCAGTCACTCTGTTGTCAATCTGGTGTCAGACTCACCACCCCACACTCATTTATTTCCCTTTCAAAAGATATACACAGACTTTCTGTCCTACGAACAAACTGTGTTTACAATCAGTCTTACAATATAAATGCGGATCTCTGGCATAAGTGGCTCTTGCCTTTTAAAGACCTCCTCCTTTTCTTTCCATGTCTGCTGGTCAATATTTCTGTGAAGAAGGGACTCTCGAGATAGGCAAAATCAATATCCGGTTTCACACCACATTCATCCTCTTGTTTGCATTTGCCTCATCAGCAGTAGAGAAACTGATTATCAGCCCCCTGCCTGTATGTGCTTGATGGTAATACTAAACTTCATAATTGTGAAGTTGTTGGTGTTTTATTACTACCTGAACAGTTATTCTGTAGGCCATTGTATTGCTACATTATTATACTGCCTATATTGTAGTGCTAGTTTGAAAGCAAATTTCAGTGTGTGTGTTATTAGTGACCTTTAAATGAATAGTTCTAAAATCATGTATTCATCCTTATGTTTTTTATGTTTGGTTTAGCTATTCCTTTACGGCCTGACTAAGGCAAATACAGTCCCTAATGCGTTCTGACCTAATGATAAATCTGAACCCCCTTACTGTTTAAACCAAAGCTGTGAGTATATCTGCCTCTGCAGCACAGATGAATTTCCCCTCAAATCTTCTGTTGCTCAGATTACACAGTCGGGTTAATCGTCCCACAGGGAGCGTTTAATCATTCACTGTCAATGTATTCAATCACTGCGTCTGCTGTCACCTGTTCTACCAAATGATTTTTCTTCTTCTCTGGCATGTTTGCATGACCGTGTCTGTGCCCAGCTTGCCCTGCCGCTTTCACAGAGAAACACCACAGTCGAGAATTCAGGCACTCTGTGGGTATTTAGCTCTCCCCGCTAACTCAAATTAAAAGGCAGACGCAATGGGCGCACCAGGGTTTTCTGGTTAGCACGGTGCAGTTAGTCTCTGATGACAAATACAACAATCTACAGGCTAGAAGTTTTTTTTTATTGATGGATATTCAACAGTAGTTTTACTGAAGTTCACTGAAGTAGTTTGAATTTTTTTTTTTAAAGCAACATAAAAACACATTTCAGAAATCACATTCGAGGTTCACATGCAATGTGAATCTGAGCCCAAAACACTTGAAATTTACTAGAACTAGCTAGCAGAGTTGCTACAGTAATATCCATATGTTGTAAGGATCAATATTGAAGGTTGTCTTAAACAAGCCACTAGCACAAATGCAGCACTTTGTGCAAATAATTTCATACAAAAAACAAATGCAAACTGACAAACCTTAAAACTGAAGCGTTTAATTTTGTGCCATTAGCATCACCAAATGAAATTGCAAAACTAATGACCTGAACAAGTTTTTTTCAACGAGTCTTTCCATCTGTCTCCCCTCCCCTCGGCTCATGCTATTGGTTGATTCAATGTTTTTGTGTCAGGCTGATTGTTGACTCTTTATTAAACTCGGATAAGAAAGTATTTTAACTTTATTTAATTTTCTTAATTCAATTGATTTATTTATTGCTGTTGGCCATCAGGGATTACAACAAGTGTCACAAAACAATTTGAATAACATAAAATAATTTTTTGACTGATTTTAATGCTGCATTCCACCATGTCAAACCAGGTTATACTTATTCAAGTGTTTTCTAGCACCTTGTGCCACTGCATACCGTAATATTATATTGAAGAATTTTACATGTAAGAAAAGGGCTTTATGAGAATATGAAAGAGTGATCTTGAAGCTGAGTTTCTTTTCCATGCTGTGTGGCTTTTGTGAAGACCCTCACCCCTCTTCCCATTGCAGTTTAATGGAAAGTGTTCCCAAGGTAACGTGTCCTCAGGACTTTAAAATAAAATGGTACATTCACTGAAGCGTAACCATTGTTGTATATTGGTAAAAAATAAAGATGACAAGCGGGAACTATTTTTAATGCTAGTAAATTAGCAACACTCAGTTCAGATTATATTATGTTCACTAGAAATAAGTAATAAATGAGCCAGATTTAGTGTAATATATCACAATATCCTTTTCCAGATTTTCTTCCTGTATTCCTTAATTCTGGTTCCAAATTGATATTTAACATTAATATCTGTGAACTTTTTCGACTGATGACTTATTTCAACTGCCTATATCACTGTGAACCTCATAAAATGTGATTGATGAGCCAGTCACCTTTGTAGTCTGCATTCAGAGGTTCACTTACAGCAGTTACAGTCAATAATTCATAGATGATATAACAAAAAGTCTGGAATCTTTAGAATAAAAATTCTCAGACTCTGATGTTTAGTCACTGTAATGCAGAGATGGCCGTTTGGATGCACCAGGACTTTTTGGGGGGTGACCAGTGGATTTGTGGGACGGCCGTCACAACCAATTTACATACAACATGTATAAGCCCAGTTTTAAAGAAAGACAGTTATATCAGTGTGACTTATTTAAACAATTATTGTGTTAATGTGCAGTTAAATTCACTCCTGCTCATTAGGTTTTTTACCTGGTAGTTAAGCTGTGATGGGTGGACTTGCATGTAAGACCCAAGCTGTTTTTTCTGCTTGTAAGCCTTTTATGATAAACATCATTCATGCAGGTGTCCTGTTTTGCGGTATTCAGTCTCTTTTAAATGTATGCATTTGGCACATGTTTTTATCCAATATTCAAGGTATACAATCCATGGGATCAAACCCACAACCTTTGCATTGCTAACGGAATGCTCTAACAGTTGAGCTACAGGAGCACTATAGTTTCTTGTTGATTTGGAGAACTGCCTGTATTGCATTAGACATTATTTCTCCTTAATGATGAGTAGGGGCAGCACATGACGGATCCTTCATCTCTTACGGTAAAAGGTTGGGGAAAGAGTTTGTGCTCCAGCTCAACAGAAGGGCCTGTTCTTACATCGCTCTCTTTTCTGAGTTGTCAATCACATTGGTGACTCAGCTGAAAGGAATGTGGCACCTGCTGAGCTCCTGAAACGCCAGCATCTGCTCAGAGCTTATCTTCACCGCTCAACCGCCCGGACGCTTTCAGGTTGGCTAACCATGGAGGCATGCCGCCGCTCACTCGCTTTTACAGGCTTTCACTCCCCATCTCTCTCTCTTTCTCTACCTCTCTTTTCAAAAGTCACAGACTGAATGCACATCTATCAGCAATCAAATACGGTAACATTACTGTAATTCCAAAACTCTTCAAAATTGTAATTCAAACGATATTCTTTTAACTGTAATTTTAAATTATGTAGTATAAACGAGTGTGTAAATAAGGTGCATTGTGTATTTCGAGGTCCATGAGGTTTTTATTTAAAAAAATGAGTAGTAGGAGAAGTAGAAGTTAAACCTTCGGAAAATGTTGCTTATTTGAAAAATGGACATTTAAACCAACTGCTAATTTTATTTTGATAGCTTAAAGAAAAAGGAGCAGTAGTGTTCCTGTAACTTAACTGATGCTTAACTGATGTTAGCGAAGCTTAAGTCACACGTTTGATTCTGTTTTACTTTGTATAAAAGCCAAATGCATAAATGCAACTGTCTACAGTAAAGCTTAAGTCATTTGCCGTGACATATATAAATATATCTATATATTATCTATATAGATTGTTTAAACCATTATTCAACCAAACTATGATCCTCACTTCATGTAGTTCTGCAGAAGGTCATTGTAAGACTGTACTTAGCATTAGCAAAGTATCTAGAAGTAACTTAAAAAGGAGCCCAGTGAAACTCCCATATGTCTTGTCCACTCTCATTTGCAGAGTCTGTCAATGCTTTCATCCTTTTGTTAAGAACAGCGAGAAGGACTGTCACAAAAAGTATGAGAAACGATCCTTCCTCTAAACCCACACCTGCATGACCAAATGAGCTTTTGAAATATTTAACAGGTGCGAGCCTTT
>JAZGTK010006806.1:0-20247 GCA_036877625.1 Ambastaia sidthimunki | reverse complement strand
AAATATTTTTCAGATATATTGATTGAACCAAATCATGTAATTTTAACACATTTGAAGTCTTAAATGCTTTAATCTACTTAATGTGCAATATAGGACAGATGCTGTGTCCTCTTCTTATTTACAATAACCTTTAAATGGTTTTTGATTATTATAATTTCAAAAGATCTAAATTATCATGTTGTCAAATTTTGCCAGACAGTATTTTATATATTTAGTGTAAGCTGTCGGATTACAGTGACCTTTCCTGGTGTTTGCTTTTGATTCTGTCTGCCTCCTAATGTCGAGCGTCCATGAGGAAATGATCCAATAAAACAGGATCATCTGTCTGAAAGCAGGACAGCTATGAGCAAATCAATATGATACTGTATACTGCAGCATCAGCTCAGAGCATGTGCCGCATCACTTCCAAGACAAAGATGAAAACGTTTTTGTTTGAAAACGAGGCTCAAATACGGGTTTTCATCACACTCCCTAATGAGGACGATGCATCGAACATTTAAATATAAATGCGCCTTTTAACAAACATGTCTGTGTGTATTAATAAATGATTTTTAGTTGCCTTGTATAAACCCAGTTAACACATTTCTTCTGATTCTAAGACTGTTCATTATATAACAATAGACTAATGAGAAAAAGTTGTTGTAGGATACCAAGTACTAAATGATATTCTACTTCCAGTTCTAACTGAACATGAGCTCTGTTACAGTTTGCAGTATATGGAAGCCCAAACACCTGAATGTGTCACTTACTTGAGCTTTAATTGTATAAGACAAAGAGGATTTGAACATGAACAATAAGGGCGTTTCTGTATCATTTGCTTTTTATATTTGAAAATGTGATTGTAAAATATAATGACAGCATGATTTGGCCTCCTCTGGTCCATCAGGTCTTAAAAAGTTTTAGAAATGTTGTTTGTTTAGAAACAGAGGAAATAATGATAGTAGAGTAGAATACACGCAAGTTAAGATAAACAAATCTGATTTTCAAACTCTCTGCAAGTTATCATCATCTTTTTCTTTGACGAAGTCCCAGTCAAACTTAATTATGGGATAAATATACTGATTGTACCTTACAGCAGAAGTTTCCGTTGAGGGGAAAAACAATATATCAAAACCAGAAATATTCACTTCTCATAACCCATTCATGATAATTGTCATATTGATGAAAAGATGCTTATGAAATCTGATTTCAGAAATGTCAGGTTTTAATTTCAGGAGTGCTCGTTGAACAGATTTTTCATGTCGTGATTCTCTATTATTTGTTTTTTCCAGTGCCTGTTGGGTATCTCTGCACTGTACAACAATTATTTCATTTGTTTGGGCCTCCAGTGAGGATGTGAAACTTCTCTAAATCAGTGGTTGTTTGTTTAGTGGCTATCCACCCTCTATTTTTGTGTCTTACAACTCATCTCTGCAACATGAACTCTCTGCATCAAAATGATGGTTCACTTGAGCAAACCAAAAACAGATCTGAGTTAAATTTATGTAACGTTAGTTTTCAACTTTGCTCTCTTAAACATTTTCACTGTAAAAGCACCAGGTTTTGCTGGTATCAATGACAAACAATAAGAATCATCAATTAAAAAAATAAGCTTTTTCTCTTACTGAAAGTACGATCTCAGTTTTGGGTCTTGTGTCCCTGTCAGGATATTCCCAGCAAATTATCAGGATCAAGCTGCTGTCCACTGAGGGTATTAGAAAGGACTGAATGCTAACCATCATAGCTTCCCATAAACACAAAAATCACACTGACACAGAGCCTGTTGTGTTATAGAAAGAAAGACGAACAGAATGAATTGACAAATGTTGGATAGAAAGAGGGATTATGAGAAAGTGAAAGTGGAAAAAGGGGGAAGGAAAGAACTACAAATCTAGAGCAAAAAAACTAGAGGAAAGTGAACAAGAGTGGGACACAGAATTGGACTGAGAGAAAGCGAGAGTAATGTGTTGTGGATGGATGGGCCTGCAGGCTGTTGGGACTATAGTAACAGCCTATAGCTCTCAGGTGTCCGGTCAATAACTGATGCATTAGTCTAGAGCTTTGTGCCGGTTTGGGTTTAAACACACATTTTCTTAATACAACATGACCCCATTTCCCTCTGTCATTAATCATGAAACACAGTTAGACTGGCCCCCTCGGTCTCTGACACAGAGGGCAAACCTACTGTTGGACACCCCCACACTGCTAATTCAGTGACTTTTATGTTATGTGCCTGTTGGCTAGTTGTAACTCTTGGTTATTCCACTAATAAACAGTTTAAATCAAAGATTAAGATGTATGTATGCATTCCTCATGTGCATTCATATTCATGGTTATGATTTCAATATACAAACTTTTGTATTTCTTTTTTAGATTAATTTGATGTCAGTTACGCCCATAACTGGAAGTACACGAGGGTGTTCTGTACTGTATTATGACTAAATCACAGTTTCTGCAACAGGCTACAGGAATAACCTTCACCCACAGGTACAGAGAACGTCCTAAACAACATACACAAATTCCTGTGGTTTGTTTCTTTCATGAAGTTCTGTCCATTGACAACTATTATGCACAAACATGCACACAACTATAACACACGTAAACGAAGATTTTCTCTGTGCATTTGGCTCACAATGTCAAACTTTGTCCTCAGTTCATGGATTCTAGCTGTTTGCCATTTGTTTATTTTCAGCCACCCACACATGCTCCTCCGTTCTCTTACCCAGCAGCCCTCAGTCTTCAGTAGTCACATGTGTCAGATATTCCACTGTGACTAAACATTTCTGCTTCCATTGGTATACACAGTTTGAATTCCTCAATTTGTCTTATAAACTTGTTTATGGAAGTAAACACTGTGCCTTGCAGACGCAGGGCACGATCATTATCCATAATTCCAACAAAATGGTACCAGGCAGGATGCAGAGTCAAATGTAAAATGTGTTCCACAAACTACTGCATGCAGAAAACTACAGCAGTTGACAGAGAGTGGTAGTGAATTTAAGGCTTAGGTTGCAAATGACTTTGCAATGACAAAAGCCAGACTTTTTGGTGAAAATTTTGCTAAAACAAAACTGAGAACCAATATATCAAATCACATTTATTTGTCTAGCTCTTTTCACAAGACATATTGTTTCAAAAATACTTTACAGAAAATGTAACGATCGTTCAGAGTCTTTGCAGAGGTCAGCGTCATCTATTATATATATAATATATAACAATATATGAATATAATAAATACCAGAAAAAAACAAAGGTTTGAAAACACCTGACTAAATGTTTGTTTCTTATGATCTTAAAGACTTTCAAACTAACCAAACAAATTTTTGTTTAAAGGATGACTTGGACAAATGGCCAGTACATGAGGTTGGCTTAAAGTGTACAAAACTGTTATCAGAGCTTATGATGGGTACTTTGATTAATCAGAAATAAAGGTATTTTAATCTGTTTCACTTTTTTGTTATGTTTAATTTCATTTATATTTATTTAAAGATTTATTACTTTACTATAAATTCTAAAATGTGGTAAAAAATAAGAATGTTAACTATTCAGTTTTTGACTGATATTATATTTAATCACTTTAGAGTTAATTACATTGCACTCATATTGGGAATATTCTTAAAAAGTGGAATTCATTTACCAATAACATAAATACAATAGCTTTTTGTAGCAAGCTGTTGAAATTGTCACGTAAACACATTCATCTAATGAGCTTTCAATATTCCCACAGTATGCACTGGTGAAAGACTGTAGAAACAGAAGATGGATGTACTGGTCACAGACTGGAGAGCTGAATCTGGGTGAGGTCAACACTGTCTTATTCTCTGTGGGTTTAGGCTGCCTGTATGAGTGACTAACAGCCGCTCTTTAAAGGCTTATGAGAATGCACAGGAAGCGGAGGAAACTGGAGTCTGAGGGAGACTGGGAGATGGAGGCCACAGCAGAGCGAGGAGGAAGAGGTCAGATTAGGTTTACTGGCCTGTCAGTCTGTCAGTGATACCCCCACTGCATCAGTCCATCAGCACTGTGTATAGCACACGCATATTTGTACACGTTCGCAAATTTGTGCATTCCATTTGAATTTTATTATCTACATAGCCTATGCATTTATAACCCGGCGCTTGCTATAGAAAATGGACCTAAAGATATAGCAAAATGTCATCACTTTCACTGTGTGTGTGTGTGTGTGTGCATGTGTCGTCATTAGAGGTAAACATTTTGATGAAATTCAATCCAAAATTGTGGCCATGTTGATGAGTGACAGGATGTTGTGGGAGAAGCAACACAATGTACACAGATACCTCTAGTGATACTGTGAATGTTTTCCAATGTACACACTCACACACCCCCCACAACACACTACTAGGGATGGTGTTTCAATACACAGATTGGGCAGTATGAAGCATTTTCTGTCTGTGTGGTTTCCTGTGAAAGCCAAGCAGCTGATTTTACCTTCAACCACAACAACAGGCCTGACACTAGATACTCCCCAACATACACACACATACAGTGAGGGAAAGCTCTGTGAATGTGTGTTGTATTAGTAATATAGTATTCATGAAAGGGTGTTTGGCAACATAATCCATGACGCATTTGTCAGCATTGGATTAAAATACAGGCCAATAGCAATTAAGATTAAACTGTTTATCTGTTTATCCTTTTCAAATATTAAATTATTTATTATATATAAAGTTTTATCAGCTTATGTTCAGTCCAGGGACACAGAATCTGACTGTGAATCTAATGTGCAGATCACTTTAGACTTTGAGTTTCTATTGATGTCAATCCTCAAATAACCTCTTACCCAGCAAGGGCCACTTAAGAACAAGAGGTCCTATCTTAACCGATCTAGTTAACATGGACGCCCTTATCAATTGCTCTCTGGCTGGACAATGGACTAGGCAGCTATTTAAAATGTTGCAAATCCATGTGTTGTCTGGACTGTGTATGGCCAGACAAAGAGGTGACAGATGAACATGGTGCTTAGTCGATATTTACATTGTTAGTCACATGGTATATTGTGATAAGTGCAGAGGACAGATTGTAATACATAAAGATCAACTGGATATTGAATTGAATATTGTTGATATTCTACTTTAATTACCTGATTAAAATATTACCATAATGAACACTCATTCAGAAATAATGTCTTATTTTTTTATAATTTTTCCTCATACAGTTTATGCATTCTCCCCTACATCTCTGTAAGTCTCTGCTTTCGTTCTTTCCTTGGAAATGTTCTGAAACCCCCATCCATCTCATCAGCTCCCTTTTCCAGACTGTACCACTGCGTTATTTCTCTTTTTCTTCTCGTTCTCTCTCTCGCTCTCCCTCTCTGCCTCCACCCTTGGCGCTCACTTGGGCGGGCAGCTGAATTCCTGTGGGCTATCGGGTTACCGGTTGCCGTGGAAACCGGTGGGAAGGCAGCTCCATTAATCATTTAGAGCACGCCCGAAGTGGAGGTCAGCCTGATTGCAGCGGATAGGGTATCATCCATGTGTCCCACCAGAGACCTCCTTGATTTGAATTAAAAAAGATTAAGCTTGCACCCCTACCACCATGGCCCACCATCATCATCATCGCCGGCCCAGCCGTATCATGTGACCATGCTCCACGGAGCCACGCGGATTAAGAGATCGGAGCTGCACGTTTGTTTTTCAGAGACTGGCTGAAACATTAGACCTGCACAGGTGTCTACAACAAGGAGCCCAGGAGCTTGTATAAAAAATAGACAAAGACCATGCACACCCCTTCTGGGCTTTTTCTCTGTCTGCTCTTATCCGTTCTATTCAGTTTATCATTCTTTCTGCCTGTCTTATATTCTAACAGTTACTTGTTGCTCTTTTTCAAACTGGAAGCAATAACTCAGTTTTACTCTCCCACTGACATTTCCTCCTCTTTCAAGCTTATGAAATGATAAACTTGCTGCAGGACCTTTTTATAACTTAATAGGAATATGATTTTTACGAGTGTGTAGGACAGCTGCTGCTGGTTCTTGAAAGCCAGGACCAGACGTGTGCGTGGGCAAAGCCAGTGCGACAGCCCAAGGGTCGTAGTCCACCGCAGTCCACAAAGTCCGTCTGTCTGGGGTAGGATCACCCCGATGAAATGTGAAATGACCAAAAGTGTTAGTCCATGTGAAGTGGCCCCCATGCCTCTGCTTACCGGCCCCCCGCTCCCTAATGACAGCACCATGGGTTTAGATTTACAGGGCCTCTGTGAGAAGGACACAGAAAGCCACATATCATCCAGGCTATGAAATAGTGGCACAGCTTGCTTCGCTGCACCGGATCCCAAAGGTGCCTGGCAAATTTATGGAGCCCTCTCGCACTTCAAAAACTTGCCATAACTTAAACCCAGACGATTTTATTGTACCGTAGAAGCAGAAGGGGAGAGATGAGGAAAGTAAGGGAAAAAGATAGATAGGTTGGGGAAAAATTTAAACCCCCTTTGTCTTATACAATTAAAATTCCAGTGAGTGACACATTCAGGCTTTTGGGATTTCATATACTGCAAACTGTAACAGAGCTTAAACTAATAGCGATGCGTAACGACTCCAAGCTGTGTTGCTGTGATAAGTTCAGCCTTTTTCTTGTCTATGGACTAGCCCAAGAGAGCAATGTCAGTAAAATAAGAGGTCCAATGAGATTATTATCGGCTCTCCTCGTTAAAATTAATGATCTCGACACCTTGCTCGTCCCGCTTACAAGGTATTTAGCTGCCCTTGTTAATGTCCAGTATAATAAGTGTGTCAGTAGCACCAGCTTTGCATGGCCTGAACAGATGCTAGCCGACAGATCAAGCTATTAGGAAGAGACAGAGGTCTGGCATAAATGTTAGCAGTGCGCATTAAATAGAATTTCTGTAAGGATATTTGACTTTGTAGATTTATGTGAACTGTATGTGTACAGTAAGATAAATAAATGTTACATTTTCTCCATTTCTTAGACGTTAAAGTCATTTTTAAAAAGTAAAACACTGTTCCTGTGTTTTATTTTTGTTTTATTTATTTTTTTAATATATTTTTTTGTTTTATTTATTTTTTTTGATACCTTTAAAAGGTTTGTTATACCTTTTAAAAAACTCAGCACAGAAAAGGGTATATGACAGAAATCTGTATGAGCAAGAAATTTTCTTGATGGATTCTAAGAACATTACATCAGAGTACTGCCTGAAGTTCATAAAGTATACAGAGGAGACATATACTAACTGCCTAGCCTGACCTATAGTTGATTAACTTGCATGTGATGTAAATTTTCTGGCTTCCCAATAATTTACTACACATAATATTGAGGACATTTGACAAATTGTGTTGATTGTAATGTACGTTAGGCTCAAGAGATGAGATGTAAAGTGCACATTTAATAACTCCCATATGAGAAGCAACAAATGAAAAATATTCACGTACCAGAAAATATGACAACATGATCTAGGAAACCAAAACAAGTTTATTGTACAAGACTAACAATATTTAACAATGGACAAGGAAAACATGAGGGATTAAAAATATAATACAAAAACAATCAATCAAAACCAGTGAACTGGCAAGACTAATTTACAAAACCTAAAGACTAAACAAGACTAATCAACAAACAACAATCGTGAAACAAGACTTATGAACCAAACACAAGATGCTCTTGAAAACAGAAGGGAAAGCATAAACAGAAAAGTAGTATTATGTAGCAAAAGCTTAAAAATATATGACAACAAAGACAACAATGACAATATAAGACATCAAATTAGAGTAAAGATTTCAGAAGATTTATGTAGAATAAAGTCTTAGTTTTTGTTCTAAATTGTGGGGGCTTGTATAAGTTTGTATGAGTTTGCAAATTGGTTTAGTTTAAATCTGTGTCTTAGCAATTTATAAAATGTTAATAGTTACTAATAGATGCTTCAGATGAAACACCTGCCTGAGAGCTGGTTTGATGCATTTAGTCTTTGTCGAGGTTAAGGCTGAGCTTTAGCTGACTCATGGGGCACATTGCATAAGCAGCAGATGGCCTGTTATCTCTGTGAACTAGAACTCTTCTGCTCTGATCACTTTACAAATGCCTCGGTCCATCCACTAAGGTGGTCACTCAGAATGAACATTATAGCTGATAAGATAACCTTTACCACCAGACAAGCTGCAGGTTGACCCTTCTGCTGAATGAACCCAGGAAACAATGGTGAAAGGAAACGGTCATGCAGAGACTGTGGGAAGAGAGAGAGAGAGAAGTAGAGCATACAAATTGCAGAGAAAGAGGGAGAGAAACTGCAGTTAAATGGCAAATAAACAGGCATTCATCAAAGCCAAATTGATGTGATTGTTTAAGCATCCAGATGGACTGAAATCTGTTTTCCATAATTCATGTAATTGGCTTTTGTCGCTTTTCAGACTAGTTTGTACTGCCAAAATCATGAAGACTCCTGGTTATATGCAACATTAAATGCAGCTGTACGTGTGTGTGTGTGTGTGTGAGTGAATATGTGCTGGTCTTCTTCTACAATTTATTTCTTGCGTGCTACTGAAGACGAGGGGGAGGCTTGATTTCCTGAACAAGTTGATAAAAGACAGAGAGCAGGAGAGTGGAGGGTAGAAGTGATGAACGGCGGTGTGGCTGCAGTTGAGGGGACATTCCGCAGCTGAGCTTTAATTAAGCACACCAAGAAGCCACTCGAAACAATGAGACATCTGTGTGGGTGCGTGCATGTGGGCTCGCGTGTGTGCTTTTGTGAGTCTGCGGTTGCGAAATCCAGCCAGGAGCAGGTCTGCTCCAGTGATCGGATGCTGCTGCTACATAGATTCTGAGAAAATGTAGGTGTCGTCAAACTTGTTTAACTGAGGAATCGAGACGTGATTCACAATTCACAGCCCGAAAGAATGAGAGAAAATCAGGGCTTTATATTAAGTGTGTGTATATAAAGTCTGCTTTGTAGATATATATATATATATGGATGGATGGGTAAAAAATCGACCATGTTTTATGATATATCTTTGGAGTGGTCAAGAAAAGATGTTTTGAACCAGTGAACTTCCAGAGATGGTCTGAAGACAGATGACAGGACCTAAAGCTGTGCGCAATATTTATTGCTCCTGTAGCATTTCAGCACTCTGGTAAAGGGCCTGTGACCAGGTAGAGCATGAAAATGTATCATCCTTTCACTGATAAAACAATGAAGAGCAGAAACAGGGCAGCCATAAAATCACAGATTGATTCCAGACCTGGATTTTGTAGGGTTATAGAATATCTGGTCAGCACAGATTCTGCTGTGTCCTGTCTAACATCCAGATGACCAACTCACATAAACTGAATTTTCACACAATACTTTATTCTTTCTTTCACAGTCAATAGTTTTTTCCTCTACTTTTTATACTCTTTTTTTTGAGTCCCTCTCAATGTTCTGTATTGATTGAGGATTTTAAAATCCTGGCTTTAGTTGCATGGAGTTTGCGTTTTATACAGGATGGTCTCGTTTTACCTATCAATCACTGAAATGTCACAACAGCTCTGAGCTCCTGAGCTCAGAAAGGGCAGGAGGAACTTCTTCAGGCCAGGATCAAGACCAGACACAGAGCATCTTTTTTACTGTCTTTCACTTTCTGCCTCAACTCCAACTAATATAAAACACGTACTTCTGTTTCTGTAGACGTAGATGCTTGCTTAGCAAACAGTGTCAGCCTCCTGCTACTCTAGCTTGAATCCTTCTCTTTTAGTTTATGTAGTTGCAGTAATAACATAGCATGTAAGGTGTGAAGGTTTTCTGTGCCATAAAGCATACTGACCTCATCACAATGCATGTTTTTGGAATGAGGTCCTATGAATTAAGTTGAACAGCTTTCATAAATTGAACTTGACTTGCCAATAAAAACCCGTCCTCTGCCGGCGGGTCGACTGCAGGACAAGCCCCTCTTGCCAATCAAGAGGGACTGATCCGACTTAGTGTTTTGCAAAAAACACAAACGGTGAAATTTATACTTCAACAATGTCAGCTCTCCTCTGCCTGCCTGTCACTCAACAAAAAGGTCTCAAAGCTTCAGTTGCAGCCACTGAAAAAAATACAGATGCCCGAAAAGAAGATCCCATGTCATTTCCTGTTCCTCCGATCTCTTCCTGACCTTTTCTGAGATGAGCTCTGTGTTTCTCGCTTTCCCACCCTTCACCATCTGGCCCTTCCTGCTTCCACTCATTCGGTGTGGCGGTTGCCTCTGATAACCTGACAGAGCGAGGTGCTTGGGCTCCGGTTAAGTAAGTCTACTCTCTAGCTGAACTTGTGTTTGACCAAAAACATGAGGAGTGGGTGTTTTTTGTTTCTCTTGGAGGCCCCGTTCAAAGGCTGGTTCTTACTCTGTCTAACCAGTGCTGAGGCCTCTCCCGGCTCACAGAACAAGCCCTGACAGAAAAAGCCTCTCTGTATGCAGAGTCCTGCAAAATGTTGTCTTTTAAAAAGTGCAAATCAAGCAAACAAAATGGATTCTGTCTTTAATAAATGCAGCATTAAAAGCTGTGGCAAAATTTGAAAGGTGAAAAACTGGTAAGGGCCTGTCTTTATTCAATTAGTATTGACTTACATAACCTTCCATTTATGTTTTTTCTCAGCTAAGTCAATGTCTTCCTTTCCCATTTCAAGCAATTCTGAATGATTGAATTAGTGACTGGATTAGACAGAACAAAAACTACAAATCTGCTGATGCAAACGAGATGCTTAAAGTGATTATTTTCATAAAGCAATTCAAAGAACCCATTTCTTGCAACCATTTTTTATTTAATAATAATAGTAATAATAATAATCATTATTATTGTTGTTGTTATTCTTATTATAGGCATTACATAATTAAACGTACAATTACGTATAATTAAATGTACAAATTTATACTGTGCAGACTATAACATACATCTTCTGAGAATACCCACCTTCATCTTTTTTGTCGACACGGATAAGTACTCTTGTATCTGTATGTGTTTACAAGCTTGCAAAACAGGACCAGGCCAGGAAAAAACACTGTGGATTTTTCAAATACCCATAACTGCAATAAACACCCCTAAGCCCCCCAAAACAACAGAGCATTAATGAGTTGGCCAAGACATCAAACTCCAGTGTTGTGCTAGCTTTTCCACCCTATCGGGGAATATAAATTTTAAGAGCCCTTTGCTATTAGTGACCCAAGGACAGGAGGCATTTGTTAAAGAAATGGCCGTTTAATTGCGGAACTGCAGACTTGCTAATGTGACTCTGAACAGTGACACCTTTGGAAGTACAGTTACAGGAGAACAGGGCCCCTAATTTACATCAGCACTATTGCAGGGTTGAATTTATTGATGGTAATGCAAGATGGTGAGATCTGCTTAAAACGCCCCAAGGCCCCTTATTATACAACTTGTCTGTCTTTCACACTAACCTGAACTGTAACTGTAGAATGTTATTGAACATAAAGGACATATGGTGTCCTAGGAAACCATTAGAAGGACGGTAATGAACTTAACACCCCCCATCCACCCTAATACTGAAATTTACTGAGGGCTTGTAATGCAGTTTAAAACGGGGAACTGTGGAAGCCATCTGAGTAAAGGTGGATGCAAATTTTGCTTTAGAATTACTGTTCAGACACAAAATGAGAGGAAATATCTCTCATTTTGTGGAACTGGAGAGGAAGAAGAATGTAGAAAACAGCTGGACTGTAATGGAGAGGTCAGCTGGGAAACGCCACAGCCCCACTTACAGGGCTGGCTGTATTATTTTTATGTGCAGGCCTGCAGTTTGTCTGTGTGCTTCTGGTTTTTAAATAGTGACTTGTTGTCAAGGGTTAAGATGAAGCTGTGTGTGCTATAGGCATGCTGAGTCTGATCACCTCTGAACATGTGAAAGATAATGGATTAAGTTCTCATTAGCTGGTCCAACACAAAAATGTACTCAATAATTTTGCCTTTGTGTTTTACTGCATTAGTGGAAGAAGAACATCCAGGTTTATTGGCCATTAGAGCCCCTTAAAATTTAGGTGAGCTGGTTTCTTTAGCCAGTACTGGTCACTTCCTTTTTAGAATATTCAAGTTCCTTTCAGAGGCTTATTGGTACATTTGTAGTCATGCGGTATCAATTTCATGCATAACATGGGAATCTAACCCATGGTGTTGTTAGTTACGTTATACCAGTTACACTTACAGGAACATACACAAGTAGCATCTGTTTCATTATTTGGATCATATTAAAGGTCATGGTGAGGTTATCACAGCAAATCCAGGTAATATCACCCAACTTGGTTGTATCTTGTAATCTGCCAACTCAACAACTCAATACAAGCTCTGGAATCAAAATCACAGTGCCTTTAGAGAGCAGAATTGATGTTCAGTAACCACACAACTATGTAAACCTAAATCAAAGCAACTAACCTAGGCTGAAGAACTGTACATCTCCTCCAGTGAAGACCAACCCTCCCCCACCTTCCTTTCTCTGAGCTCCAGGAAGCCTCTGAAGAGCTGCCGAGGCACTTGTCTGGACTGAGTTACTGCAAGGTGCCTTTCTTTCTGTTTTTATTGATAATATTACTGTAGTTGATGTAAATATGGCTTAGGCATAATGGCGTTCTCTCAGCATGGGCCACTGCTGGCCAGCAGACCAAACTCTGACCCCCGTTCCACTCTCCCTCAGGTGAGGCTCTGGCAAGGGTCTGCAGGAAGCCATAAGCAAACTAGGCAACAGTAAATATCTAAATTCTCTTTTTTTATATCTTTATATGCTCCCAGGTAATAGCAGGCCATAGCTTCATACAGGAACATAAATAACTCTGGCTTTATCTCAAGCCTTTCCAGAGAAAAGTGCTGCTTTTTGTGTCAGAGGTTAGTAATTGCTCTTATAGACATTGCTACAATGAACACTATGGGTGCTAACAAATATATAAGGCTGACCCTGTGTATTCTTACATTATTGGTAATAGGTCAGTCAATGGATCTATGCTAGTCTATATCTATAAAAGTAACAAAAACAACATTTTTGCATGAATAAATTTTACAGGCATTATTCATTTTAACTTTAAATATTAAAATTTAAATATGGAAAAAAATGTGATGTCAGTATGGAATGGCTCAATATTGCTTATTTGCAATAGATGTATGACGTATATCCCATTTTAGAAATGCCTCTCATTTTTATTGAAGATTCACAAATTATGCAGAGTTTGTATAAATTCTAGTGGAGTAATTAAGTATATATTGTAACTGTAGGGGCTGTTTTCTCTCCTCATGGCCATCTGTAACATTTTGCTGGCCATCAGGCCTTTTATCTGCCTTGACCTGTAGGTGTAAAGTCCTCTTTAATGCGTGACTAGTGAGGACTGCTTTACTGTTGACTTTTGCACCAGCTGCCACAGACATTGTTACTCACATAGTCTTGCATAGGATGTCCAAGTTGTGGCTATTTCCACTGCATCCTTGATAATTAATAGCAGTTGTTTGGATTAGACATATGATCAAAACATTTGGTTTATGAATTCTGTCACTAAATTTGATCCCTAATATAAAATGAAAGTAAGATAAAAATCAGCACTTACTGATGTGATTGTAAGACAGACTGTGCTTGCAGAATAACTAACAGAGAGGCAGTACAGTTACAGTGTGTGTGCTACAGTAACACACTAACAGATGTCTTACAGTTATGATTAGATAAAAGCCTCACTGATTATGTGAAGCCATGTTTGGATTAATCACATTAACAAGAAAACATACATTAAGACACTGTATTGTTTATAATGTGCACCAGTTTTGCTTAATTAGGAATATTTAACACATCCTGTTCGCTGTGAAACACAGTGATAGTCAAATTGAGGATACAGAGGCTATATTTTAGTAACTATATGAGACAAATGTCCACTTACACTAACTTTTGATTTCTCTGGCTGTGTTTTTTTATGTTGGTTCAAACACCTAGTTAAAAACTTTCTGAAATAAACATCAACATTTTTGTGATTTCTGTCCTCTAAACTAAAATTCCACAAATCATAATTTTTCTGTAGCTGTCTGATGAATAACTGAACACAAAAAGGTTACACTAGCATATATTAAAGCAAGTGTTAACTGTATAATAAAGGTCAAAGGATTATAGATATCTTTTGTAACTGAAAAATGCAGAAGTTTTACATTTTATTAAAATATACAGTTTATTGATTACAATATTTGTTAGCCAAAGCAGTGGTTTATTTATATGAAACATTTGCACATTATCATTTATATTCACTGTTAAATGGCAGGTTCCAATTTAACAACTTACTTCCACAACATGACAAACAGGGAGCTATACAATGGCTTTTAAATGAAGTCTTTTTGTAGTCAAAATATGTGCCTATATAGACTAAGAAAATTAACCTACCCTGAAATATTTACTGGAGTGAAAAGTGTGACAAATAGCCCCCTTCACTTGGCATGTTATGGCCATACAATTTAGTGAAATATCAACTGAAATAACTTGAAATATCAAGTTCATCAGTCTCTGAGAGGATATGCGTTCATTACAAATAGAGAGTTTACCTTTTCAGAATAAAGACCATACATTTTACATTTAAAAAAAAAAAGACTTTACAATGTGTTTCTAAAGTTCTATGAAAAGACCAAGTTCCAGTTAGATCCAGTTTGAGGTAAACTGATAACTGTAAGTGACTGAAACATCATGGATTGACTTTCTGCTTTGGAATGGACACATGCAGCCATCCATCAGCTCTGTGTATGCGCAATTGTGCACAAGCTTGTGGGTGGCCTGGACAGACTGTGTTATTGCAATTTGTGTTCAATTGACAGTAATCCACTATTCCAATAAAGACAATAAGCATATATAAGGAGCAGGTCAGCACATACAAATGCACTGCTGTGCTTGTCCTGCTTCCAAAAGACACTTTTAAAAACTACATGTGCAGTCCTGCATGTTAAATCTTTTGACAGACTGCTTTAATTCTTTTAACTATAGAGTAATTTAGTCAGTGCATTTGGCTTTTATTAAACAATTATTTAACATTTCATGTTGTATATGAACAAGACTAATATTATGTATATTTAATTATATTATCTGTTAGTCTTGTACTCAGTGATATACAAAATGTAAGTAGATTTAACTATATTTTAATTATATTTTATTCTTATAGGCAGATGATATGCTTAATTTAACACACCTGGGAGTAATTCAACACACTTCAAACACTAAAGGGTTCACATACATATTTAAAGCCGATGTGCCTTAAGAACATTTGTGTCTTAAAATGGAATTATGAAAGTTTTGTAAGAGGAAGTAGAATTTGTGTTGCATCTTGGTTACATTTTCAAGATTCTTTTGAACATTAAATCCTTGTAGCTAGGTGAAAGTACATTTGTATTAAATTACTTATACATATACACACACATATAGTGTCTATCTTTATCTGTCTTTGTCCCCTGTCACCAGACTACAAACAAGTAATGCCAAAAGAGGAAAACTATATAAAAGTACTGGTAATGGTAATGTAATGGTATGCTTCAGTGATGCCATTACACACACACATGCTTGAATACTCTCTGTGCTCATTTCACTGCTACATTTATTTCAGCAAGTGCAAAACAGTCCAACCATCAAAAATTTCTCGCTCTCAGTCACCTTGGTGTTGATGGAAACTAATGCTGACCTGGAGAAGTGCGAAACAAGAAAAAAATCTGAGGCAAGTAATGTGAACATATGTTCTTACTTTTCAAAACCAGTTATGTTGAAATAGAAAAATACTCTCAGTGGAAAAAGCCCGTTCTCCCAAAATAACTAATCAACCAACAGCCACTTTTCAAAAGTCCAATCCAGTCAAAACTCAGCTGACTAATTTTATAATTTATCAATTTTTTTTAAATAGTTATTTCTGATTTTATAGTTTTAAATGGCATTCATTTAAAAGTAGCATTTGAAGGTAGCTGTAACTACATGCCTTCTAAGTACATCATGCAGTTGTGAAGCAAGATAGTTATGCTGGTAAACACTGGATCCCAAACACAAAGTTTTGCATTTTACAGGTGTTCCTTGAAACTGAGAATCTGCATCAAATCCTGGTCAAGTATTGAGAGCCAACAACATGTAAACATTTGTACACACTTCTACCCAAAATGCAAACAATTCACATAATCTTTAAAATATGCAGTTTCATATTGCCTTTAATGTACAGCAGTTTAAATGTACAGCAAAGCCCCATTGTTACAGAAAACTCCTTATCTGGAATAATCTGGACACGTATGCCACATTTTACCTTAAATTACTTCTAAACCCATAAAGCGATTGTATTTTTGCCATTAGGTAAATCAACACAACATCCTGTTTATGCCTTTATGTTATGGGGTATAATCACAGTAATGTTACAGTTATTATCCTAATGATACTTAAAAGAAATAGATGTCAACAGCTGTACTGTTTTTATAGACGGTTAACACATCTATTTAAGTTCCAAAACAAAATTGTGTTAATATTACTAAACTGTTGTAATTATCTTAAGCAACATGTATTTTTGTACTTGCTTTTATGTGTTATATAGCACATTTAGAGTTTCAGTGGCATTTGTTGTATTAATATTGAAATAAATCTTATCAATAATGCTGAAGAAGTGTTGTCCAAAAGGTTTTTGTATTAATTTTACAACTGTAAAACTATACATGCTCAATTATTTTTAGTGTTCATAAAATGGCCAATAGACAAGCGTCCTTTTTTAAAATAAATATAAATGATTTATTTATTGCCAGTACTACTATATTAAGGTAAAATTTGGCTATGTTCTATGTTTTGCTGATAAATATTTCTAATGTAATTGAATTTTTAATTATTAAAAATATTATTTATTATAATTATTCCAGATATTTCATTTGTTTCATCATTAGGTTTGCTTAAAGCTGTACTCGAGTTGTACTCGCCCCGTAAAACAGACATAGAACAGATACGTGCGACTCACGTCTCCTGGGAGAGCAAAAGTCAAGCATGTCGTAAGTTGTGCAGCAATAAACAGACCCTTAACTAACAGCTATAACACAAACTACGTGAGTCCTCCGAAGAACTGTACGTGAACAAACCAGAAAGTCATTTGTTGAAGATCACAGATAAGCGGATACGACACCACCAAGAACCACAATTTAGAAGAGCACTTGTTGCCTAAAGTACACCATCTTTCAACAGAGATTCATGAGTTGGCTATACAACAGCAAATAATTTATAAACTTGGAAACTTAAAATTACTGTTTGAATTAATTTTACTTTTGCTCTGATAAGTTTCATTTGATGTACATTGTCATAGCATTCATTAAGGTTGCTGATCAGTCTACATGAGCATAACTTTTCATCCCATACTTCACATTACTGACACTTTTGCTATCATCTAAATGCCATTTTCGACTGGGAGTATTATTTAAACGCAACTTATTACTTACGAGGAGACGTTAGTACGTCTCAATATTTAATTAAGATGGTTGTCTTGTTTGTCTTTCACTAAACCGCACATTGACACCAAACGTCTGGTTTTAATTTTTTTCTCTCTCCGCTTAACCTGACATGCCTGAAAGAATGTAACTCATCAGGTCTTCTGGGGCAAGCCGCGGAGCAGCCGCGTACTGCCGCCACCCTGCGCTTCTGAGAGAGGATAAAACATCTTGCAATAATCAGTCCAATTAGTGGAGGTCGCGGCTGCGCACTCTCCGGTTAGCTGTGGGAGGTTGTCAAAACAGGGGGCAGCTATTAGACGAAACGCGATCCCCATTCATCAGCATTGTAATAATCACCATGCGAACTAGCAGCACAGGTCTTAAGATGCTCTGATCAAAATGATCCGTGGAAACAAGTCGTTTACAAACAGTGTCAAGGCGAGACGAGTACCTTGATTTAGCTTGTCACTAACCAACATGCGTGAATTTGCATTACTGTCGTTGTAAACTTATAAACTAACCCTGTGTTTACCAAGGCTCTCCCACTTATTTTAATATAGCCTGCAGTATCGTATAATAATAATAATAATACGGTATAAAGCCTATTAAATATGGAAATTCGAATATGGATAATCAAATCAATAAATATCTCTTCAGGAATTAATCAGGTTCCTAAAACAATCTCTTGTTTTATTACTTATAAAAAAAATATTTTATAAGCAATGAAATATTTAGACATGTTAGAATGTATTCAGACCAAATATGTAGCATTTTGCTGACGTACAAATTTATATAACAGAATTATATAAAAAGCGATTTAAAAGATTGCGATTTACAACTTGAATTTCACTATGATCTTAACTTTTAAAAAAATTACAAGCTTTGCAATGTGAGCAAAGTTAAGTTTTGAAGTCTCTCACACTATCAACAAACCACGTCACAAGCCTTCACAGCGCGAGTGCACCAGTGATATCTTAAAACTGCAGATACCAAAGCAACGTACAGCACTCAACAAAGGTGGCAACTGCGTCAGCGTTTTTTTTTTTATTTTACATACTATGTAACTTTCCTAAACTATACATTCCTCAAATACATGTTATTTGAAGTCAGAGTGTCCCCTGAGAATAGAACCTTGTTTCTCTGTCACTGTTGAATTGAACTTTACAAAACTTTGGAGCTAATTAATTAAAATAGCAGTTTTATTATTTTATATGAAACGTGCATAACGACTGTAACGTTACTACCCCCAGTTCAGAATATAGGTTTACGTGTGAAGAAATGTGAAACTTCAACAAGAGTTAAAAAATATTTTGTAATTAGTCACTTCAATCACTCCAAGTTGTCTTACCAGCAGCAAACGTCCCTCGCAGTGTACTATCCTTTTGTCTATTAGTGGTATGATACCCAATCGTTGTTCATTCTAAGGTCTATATCCTTTACAACCTCTTTACTACTTAAAACGACCTCCAACCCTTTTTCAGCGTTGTCCCTAATGTCTGAGTTCCAGGCGTGTGCGAATGGAGACGCATACCCCCTTGTTTATCCTCAACAACTGCTCAATAATGCAATGACACAGGACAACTGGCCCGATTAAATGTCCAGTAAATGTACAAAGATAAACCGAAAAGAAAAACATATTTCATTACTTGTGATGGCAGAAACAGTAGACAACTACATCACCAATAGTAATTTACTGCGAAATAATATAGACCCTGTGCATAGTTTCGGAGCGTTTATTTGAGTATTCTTCTGTGTTATCAACAAGTTAAAAGTGTTAAAAGTTCGCATAGTAAGGGAGGATTTTTCTTATGGCCTCTCACACTACGCGTACATAGTTTGGAGGGCGCCTGGTGCGCCTTCAGCTCTGGCGCTCTCGCCTCGACTGCTGCTGCCTCGCTACCTCACAGATCGGCGCTGTTTGGCTGCTAGAAGTGTCTGTCAAACTCAGAGTAAAAATGTAATATACAGGGTAAAATCGAAGCTATATTTCGGTGTCGGTGGGCGGGCTCTAAATGAAGGGAATAATCAGTCAGTCCGCCA
The DNA here is from genome assembly GCA_036877625.1 of Ambastaia sidthimunki. Lineage (NCBI taxonomy): Eukaryota > Metazoa > Chordata > Actinopteri > Cypriniformes > Botiidae > Ambastaia > Ambastaia sidthimunki. The sequence continues at coordinate 850 of JAZGTK010006806.1, read as the reverse complement.
GAGGAGCCACCTCAAAGCATATCAGGTTACTTTGAATGACAGCGTAACCATGGCAAATGATTTGACTAAAACTATTGTCTTATCCTCACCATCCCCGGGTCAGATAACCAACCAATCACAGTTCACATAATCGCTTTTCTTGCCAGGTTAGAATAATATTATTAAAACAAGTGAGCGAGGTCCTTCTTCGGGAGTGCGTTATGCTAAAACGACATAGAAGAGGTGGTGAGCGACTCACGCAGGAGGAACAACTTTCCTTTGGGTGCTTTAGATGGATATACGGTGTATTATGCATGCTTGAAAGGATCTAAAGTTTGGTGCCTCTCTTCGCCTGGAGTGGAATTTGATTTGATCAACTCAAGAAATCGTTGCTTTGAAAAGGTTTGCTTTAGAAACTGTGGTTGTTAGAGTGAATTTTGACATACATACAAAAAGTGGACGCTTAGTCGTACGAAAACATGTCCATGCTTCCAACGTTCGGCTTTACGCAAGAGCAAGTGGCGTGCGTCTGTGAGGTCCTTCAGCAGGGTGGTAACATTGAACGTCTCGGGCGCTTTTTGTGGTCTCTGCCGGCCTGCGAACATCTCCACAAGAACGAGAGTGTGCTTAAAGCAAAAGCCGTGGTCGCTTTTCATAGGGGAAATTTTAGAGAGCTTTATAAGATCCTCGAGAGCCACCAGTTCTCTCCGCACAACCATCCGAAACTCCAGCAGCTGTGGCTCAAAGCGCATTACATCGAAGCAGAGAAGCTCCGGGGCCGCCCTCTTGGGGCTGTTGGGAAGTACCGCGTCCGAAGAAAGTTTCCACTACCCCGGTCCATTTGGGACGGCGAGGAGACAAGTTACTGCTT
>JAZGTK010006805.1:0-20247 GCA_036877625.1 Ambastaia sidthimunki | reverse complement strand
CATCTTAAGAATATTACCAACATAAAGACACAGAATGAAAGTGAGCAATAATGAATCGCCTGTAAACAATCAGAAAGCTTTAGTCACAGCAACACAATATTTGATTGGCACTTTTCCACAGCATTTTAGCAAATCTTCATTTAACACCAAGCAGAGACAATCAGCTTATACACAATGCAGTTAATCATTGTAATTGTGATCATGTCAATGCACTTCATCAGCCAAAGATATTTCTGCTCACAAAAACCCATCATTCTTCTGAAATCCGTCACCACTGCCCACTGGCATTAGCAGAAGTTTGAGAAGTTTACTTCATACTAAATTTCAACAATGTTGCTGGCAGATTTAATAGACCTGTCATAACAGCAAACAAAGCTAATCGTTTTGTTGATCATCACCAAGAACCACAATTCATTGAACATCATTTGCATTCAATGAATTTCAAACTGTGGTATGTAGATGTTCTCATGTGGTTCAAAACACTTAAAACAACCCAGCATTTTATCATACGATTAGGTTTAGGGTTAGTTGCATGCAATTATGCATAATTTACTCTTTTTTAATAGTAAGCAGATGTAACATGTAAAACATTACACTGTAAAATAAAGTGTTACTGAAATCTGACTAGAAATTTAATTAACTTTTATAAGATCATGAGACCTTGTGAAGATGTTTTTAACATGCCTATCCTATTATTTTACAGGATAGGCATCTGAAATATGCACATTATTTAGCAAATAAATAAAAAAAACTGTTAATTTTATGGCTTCATTTGTAACATTCAGTTTTAAAAACATTTTGAGTCACTCTTCTACTTGGTTGTAGTGTTAGATTATGGACATATGCATTACGTTTGCTTTTATAAAATCAAACACTTTATATAGATTCTGCTCCAGACAGTAAGGGCAAACAATATTATATCCAAATCGTAATTGTTTTGCATTTAAACTAAGAACATGTTCATCTTATTTTGCTGAAATAAAATGTTAGCTATGCATTAATTATATACCATGTACTGTAGGGGAATATGTTTCTAGGGCATGCAGAGAAAAGCTCAGTTGGGTTTTGTGTATGTGGAGACTCTGAAATGCAAAAAAGATAATAATGGGTGTGAAATGGAAGTGAACTGTGGAGTGGTGGCCTGGCAGGCGGGTGCGGTGAGTGGCAGCTCTGTGTGTGTCCACTGAGACAGAGTGTTGAAATGAGCACTGGTGCTCTGGGGTTGGCATCATCTCTCCTCTCCACCTCCCTCAGCCCACAGAAGCCAATAGCATCTGCAGCCAGCACTCCGCTCTGCCAGACCCCTTCAATCTCTTTCTCTCTCTCTCTTGCTTGCTCTCTCTCTCTCTCTCTCTTTCTCTCTCTGTCTCTGTGCATGGGGGAGAAATTGAGAGGGAAAAGAAAGATTTCAAATATACAGAAAGTAGCTGTGACAATGGTTCTACAAACCCTTTTGCTTACTTGTTTTTCACACATGCACTTATTTGATTTGTCTTCTAATGTCATTCATGCAACAAAAAAATTCAAATTGACCTGTTTTGATTGAGAGCATCTGTGCTGGCATGAAATGACATGATGAAAAGATCTTAAATATTCTGGGGAAAAAATGTTTAAAAAAAACTTTTTTGTCTCGCAAAGGCTAATTCATTGCTTACATTTAGGCCTATGTAACATCATTATGTATAAATGATTAAGCCATTTTGAAACATTTTCAAGACAGTTTAAATGTGACCTTCAAAAAAATAAAAATATGATTGAAATCTGTTAGTTCAAATAAAAATCAGCCTCTGGGACATTAAAGAGTGTACAGTTGAAGAAACCAACATATAGAATGAATGTCTTTCCATCTGTTTCTTTGTGTAAGTCACATAACCTTGAGCTGATCTGTATGGACGAGCACATACTGATGCTGTTATCCTAGAAGAGTTTCTGTAGGGTTTAGAGTAGCTGTAAACAAAATGTCATACTGTTGCTCTGACTGCTTTTAAATTAAAGAAACAGAGATGACTTTAAAATCAGATGTTGTAAAACAGCATCGCTGATGTGCTGGAATTATAAGCAAGAACATTGTCAAGATTGATGACACTCCTTTATTTCTCACAGAGCCTTCAATCACATGACAACATTAGAGCACCATTAGAAAACACAAGGCTGATTGGTATTCATTGAAATGAGTCTTTGGAATAGAATTAGGAGTGAGCTTTTAACCTCACACTGAACCCTGATTCTTAATTAAAACTGTGATTCATGCAACTGATTATCAGGTCACTTTCTGTTTCATATGAGAAATATGGATGTTTAATACAGCTGTGACCGTCCACTTTTTTACTGTTTTTACCCATTCATTTTTATAAAAGTAGCCATGTATTCTGACAAATACTTAAATATATTCATTGTAAACATTTCATCACATTAAAGTAGATGTTTTGTCAAAGGCCATTCTTTTAATTTTAGTTTCAAGTCTGCTATTCAGTTGCAATGACAATGAAGTGTAACAAATATATTTATGTATTATAGAATTTTTAGAATAAGAATTTAAGGAGACTGACTTGATTATGTCATTTGTAATTCATTATAGCATCTCTGCTGGCTTTTGATTCTTGTTTCCATGGTAACAGCAACTACTCTGATTGGTTGATCGTTCTTCAGAATTATGGGCATTGTAGTTCTTTACCAGACATTATCCAAAATTTTAAACACACTGACCTCATTTTAACCTCATAGTGGATTTATACAGAAAATAGTAATATTTAAAATCAATTTCTATAGGGATTTTGTTTCTGTAATATTACACTATACTGCTGTGCTAAAGACGCATTATATATGTAGTCACCCATAGTAATCCATAAATTTTGGTGTGATTATAATAATTCTGTTCTAGTATATAATAATTCATAGTTCTGTCTGTAATCCAAGAGAAGGATTACGTACACAAAAATTGGTCGGGTTTAAATGTCGCAATGCAATCCAATTAATGTAAAACTTTACATAAGTCAGACTGCTTTTTTTGGTGTGATTCCATGGCAGAACCTGTATTTGTAATCTCTGTGATGATCTTGAAGTGAGGCTGAAATTAAAATCAACCCAGCATGTATTTAATAGAAATTGCTGCAGTGAATTACAAAACTGTGTCTTTTACAGCTGTGATCTTCAACTGGTGGGCAGGTGTGTTCTGATGGGAATTAAAATAATAAATGCATGTAATAAATCTAACAAAATGCAACAATATCATCACGCAAAGTTAGTACAGTGAAACATATAGACTGCTGTGTTGGGTCTCCACATTTAAGACACATTATATATGTAGTAACCTGAAGTTAAAGCAGTGAAATGTCACTGATTTCCTTATGTAAGATTTCATCTTAATATGATCAGACAATCCGGCTGACTACAAGGCATTTTCAGCCAGGGTCTAGAAGAACAGAAAATAAGGAGAAACATAAAAAACAGAAAAGAAGAAGGTGTATAAATTTTTCATTCTTTCCCCCAGACACAGCTACTTTGTCAAAGAGAATATCTTCATTTTTCACTCAGGTCAGTGGAAGTCTCTTTCTATTTCTATCTCTGTTCCATCCTGTATGGTACACGTCCTCTCCTTGGACAGAAGTTTCCCCAGCAATTGAGACACAACCCCTTATCTTTTATCAGTTTTTACCGCCCTCAGACCTTGGGGCAGTACAGGTCATTTAGCCCTTGTATAAGGAGTATAAGTGCTTGTTAGAGCAGAGTGCTGTGGGTTATGTCAGGCACGAGGCAGTAACAGTCGGTCATGCCTGGGGCTGTTTGGCATGATGCTCATTTTTATAAATCATTCAGATATTCTGATATGATCATACTCGGCAGGAAATCCAGAGAGCTGAGAACATCTCAGAGCCAAGCTCGGATTGTACACTGAATTTAATTGTCTGTTTTGAATACTGTGCGGCAACCAACATGAAATACTTTCATTTGACAACCATCATAATACAAGGGCAATTTTAAATAGTAAAACAGTCAAAAAAAGTCAAAAAAGAAAAAATTAGACCAGTTTAGTAAATGTGGACTTTTTATGAACTATTGCACATGGATTTTGCTTTGTATTCATTAAATGTGTGATATGATTTGACAGTCATGTTGGACTTTTGCTGGGAGATAGCAATGTGGATGTGTTTAGAATAATGTTTAGAATAAGACTATTTCAATTATTTTAATATCTTTTCTCCCATGGGTGTTATTGAGTGTTACATGTGGGCACCTTCAACCAACTATAACATTGGTACATCATTTTTTCAAGATGTCAAACAATTTTTACAGTATACAATGGTAATGTGTTAACCTGCGAGCCAGAGCAGCAAGTATGTAATTTTTATTTCTGACGCATTAGTATCTTGATTTTTTCCTGTAAAGTCTGTGTTCACTTATAATCCACTTTATAATTCACAAGCATAAAGTTCAGCTATCGGTTAACTGCACCATTTATGTTTTTATTGCAGCATGCTTGACTGCATGGATGCTGTTTAATGTAACTGTGGAACATAAGAACGTATCCTTGTGGCGGATTTGCTAAGTGAAAGTTACTGAAGATGAAAGCAGACACTGGAAAATGGCTCTATTGCTGTAGAGTGAAAATGCATAGACAGTTAAACATGATCGCTCATTCATCATTGCAGTATTAGCATGCATAATATCATCTCTTGCATTTACTGGGAGTAGAAATTTACAGAAGCTGTAATTTCAGTTTATTTGCATAAACTGCAATTTCCAACAAATGAATTAGAATCAAAGCATATTGTCATCATGTCTGCAGCAAGACCTGAATGCTGTACTGTGTAATTATACTATCAGCCTTTCCTAATTCACAAGCCTGTTTGTTTTATAACGGTTTGACTGATTAGATCTTTGCATCTTGGAGTGATCCAATAAATGTAATCAAGATTTTAAACATTTATGGGTTGGATGTTTTTTAGTACAGAGCAGAGACTCACGGGATGTACCACATCCCACAAACTATAGCTGCCTCAAGTGTATGTATATTATGTATTCTAATGAAGCCTGGTATACAATTAAGCTGTTGTCTCTGTACTGCCATCTCTGTTTGAAACATAAACCTGCAGGATACTTGTGAGTTATTTTCTCAATGTGGGTAACAAGTTTAAATTTTAAACATAACTGCTGTAAGAACAAGCTATAAACCCTCCACTACCCACATTACCCAAACATCCCATACATACCCAAACATATTCTATTTTGTTTTTACAGATGCTACAAATGCTGCACCATCTACAGTACCCCAGATGTGAGATATAGTCATTTACTGATATGGATATTTAAGGATTTACATTTCCTGCAACATCGGACACAACCACTATAATTTACAAATAATTATTATAAACTTTTACTGTTGTGAATTGGGGTAAGGAGATCGAATTGAACACTAACTGTGTTTGAAAAAATGTGTTAAAAATGTAATGTACTTGTGGATTGCAGGTTCATTTTTGCTGCCTTTATTAAATTGTGCTGTGGGTTTGTTGTCAGTCCAGTACAGTACAGAGACACTGTCCCCCTGCAGATTCAGCATTCATTACATTTTGACAGATTCACTTAACAATCTGTACTGAAACACATACAAAAGAAAGCACATACAGGGCTGTCATAAACACATGTCAGGGCCGCATAATTGCAGATTTACATTATATTCCAAATGTTCCGAATCTATAGAAGATATGCAGTAAGATCTGAAATATCTTCATACCATTGATACTAATTTTGTGTTTCACATCCAATCAAAGGAACAAACAATTAAAACCATTAAACTACACATTATCAGGCCTTAGAATAAAGCAAGTATCATCAGGAGTTGACTGGTTACAGTACTGCTACTGAGAGAGGACCGGCCCCATCAATGACATCTGACAGTCACAAGAATCTCTCGTGAAATGGCCCTGAGGTAAAACACCCCCCCTTCATCGACATCATTCACTTTTCATCTGAAATAAACCTCACCAGATGAGGCTGTGGCCACTGGATATCTGTTTGCATCCATTCAGAGCTGCACACAAAGAATTTTATACACTGCTCAACAGATAACGAATAACACTGTTACCTGTTTTATGAATCAAACTATAACATTCTTTCATTCAGTGATTGACTAAAATTGGGTTTTTCTTTTCTTTGGTGTAGATTGTAAATTAAATTCCAAGGATTTTCCTCAGATAATATACAAGGAAACCTCTCGTGCAGTAACAAAGGAATGATTGTGTCAATGAATCTGAAAGGAAGCTCACAGCCTGAGCTGAAAAGGATGAAGTGTGTAAGGCTGTAAAGAAAAGATAACAACAAGCAACAGAGAACAGAAGATGAATCTGAACTGCAGAGCTTCTCAGAATTCTATCACAGATCACCAGGAATATTGAAGGGGTCATATGTGTTTTCATGTTTTTTTTTTCATTAGTGGATATATAAGATCTGCAAAAGTTACAAAGCTCAAAGTCTTCCACAAAATAATTTATTTTACCTAAAAAAGTTTCATCGAGACCTGCTGAGAACACCTGGATGACTCCTCCCCCCACACACACCTTCGTCAATATGTGCAAATATTTACATAATGCCGCTCATATAAATAGATAAAGAAAGAAGGCATGGCTTCAGTTAGCGCAGTAGTGTTGCCACATATAACAGACCCAAAGGTCCAAAAATAAGACTTGCTGCAGGAAGTCGCTCAAGTATCGGCAGAAGATATTGGGTTTGCTGATAGGCCCGTTCTGACTACTGAGAAGAAAACAACTTTCCTCACCCAGTGAACGACTTGCTCTCCTTAGCTAGGACATACTGGTGCTTTTGAATCCGAGCCTGTAAGTATATTTTATATAGTTTTGTACAGATAGTATCCAATGTTCTCCACAAACATATATGCACTACATGTTTTTTTTACTGGTGCTTGCAATGATGGTTTCCGATCGATCGGCTTGGTCAGATGCATTTTGGCTCAAACTAATATGGTGACAACATTATTAACTGTCTTTATTGCCTTGAGATCTGCAATTTGCAATTATGTTAAGGGGTGTAACATTTCCACCACATGCTTGAGACAGTTGGCCAATCACAACTCTTTGGTCAGTTGGCCAATTAGAGCACACTGTGGTGTTCAAAGGCTTGGCTTTGTAGCAATCAATGCATTTTAAAATAAACTGGGTATAGAGGAACTACAATAATGTACAGTATGTGAAAAATGTATTTTTTGAACCTTAAACCATGTTAATATACCATGTTTACACCGATACACAAAATAATGATCTTTGAAAATAGCATCATATAATATAATTTAATTCATTCATCAAAACAATTTCATTGATTCATTCTCTGTTTTTTCTGGGTGTAAAACCATCACACCAGTAGGTGGAGACCAGCGTGTGTCTTTTAATGTTGTAAAAGTATTGAATTATTTGCTCAATAGATTATTTTACCACAGAGTAATTTACCAATGAAACAACTATTATTATTCTAAATTTACATGTCCACAGAAAATCTTTTTTCTCCTTTGCAGGGCTTGACTTTTTATCCGACTTTTATGTATTCAATAAAGATAAAGGTCTTGTCTGATCCTCTTTCTCTTCATGGTGAACCAGACTTACATGTCGACCCTAACGCTGCAATTTGTAACTTTTGCCTCACACACATCCTTCTCTCAGGTGATGTTTACACAACATCATTTTCAACAAAAAACTTTTTTGTGTTTTGGCCGTTCATTTGCATGACAGTGGTATTTTGGAGCCCTGAAAAGTGTTGTGTCAGTGTTGTGTCCCACAAACCAAGTTAAACGTTTAAAGCATTTTGAGAGTCTTGTTTTTAAGGTAACGTAAAAGCTGCAATTCATAACTTTTGTTTTTCTCCCACCATCTCTGGATGACAAGTTTAAATTCTAAACAACTGCCGTAAGTACAAGCTACAAATGCTGCACCATTTACAGTACCTCAGACCTGAGATATAGTCATTTACTGATGCTGATATGGATATTTAAGGATAAGTATTCATTTATAAACCATAAGCTTTATTATATTATAAGAGTAGGATTTCTTTATTTATCAGCTGCTAATCACCATATTTCATGTAGCCTTTGAAGTCAATTTTACTAAACTAATCAGTACAACATAATTGATATTAATGAGCAAATTAACTGAGGTAGAAATTAAACATGAATGCATACAAGCTCCAGTTATACATAGCATATACTTTATGTGCTATTCATGGATGTTATAATGTTAACACTTTATAATAGTTTTAAATTTCATACTTTACACTTTAAATAAACATTCACATTTGAAAGTTCATAAACATACTGATCTGTTAAACATGTTTGTGAATAACTAATACAAGTTTTTAATGTCTGCTGGTGTGTATGTGCTATTGATATAATACAAGTGCAAAAAATGAATGTGATTACGCCCCATATGTTTGCCTCCCCTTAAATTTCATATTTCTATGAACTTCTGTTTGACTAGATTTTTATTAAATATTTGTAATAATATTTTGGCCTACAAGAAATGTCAGTTGATTTCTGTATTAAAAATCTGGTCACATTTCCACATTTTTCAACCAGCATAACAAAAAATGTCTGCCCTGCTTTTAAAATTCTGTGTTAAGGGAATGACCACAAGTTTTATTTTGAGAAATTTCTCCTCACAGGCATTCTATTTATGTTAGCATTTTGCACCTGAATGCAAACAGTGGCAACCAACAACCGTATTGCTTTTAAGTAAATTAATGGAAATTGCGTGTAAACAGGAGTAAAGAGGTTTGCTCTTCTCATTTTAACATCTTAATTCAATTAAGTCCTAAAAATAATTGGGTTGGGGGGGTGACAAATTTCTTTAGCAGGTCCAATGATATGCTCCTTTTATAGTTAGTCTCTGAGGGCAGGATAAAGTAACCACAGCAGTCACATGCTTCAAAAGGTAGAAACTTCAATGAAGGAAAAGAGTCAGAAGAGTCTGGAAGTGAATGAGACCTATTTGTTGACTTAAGAGATTCAAGAGTGCTCAAAGAATGAAAAGAACACTAGTTTACTGATAGGCAACTTCCTCTGAATCTGCATAGGTCATCCGTCAGTGGAAAATATCAGCGTCTCAGAAAAACCTTTCTGTCAACCTGCTGACCAAATGAAAGGCCAGCATCTATAAGTGGTCACTTACCAGAGCACTCAACAACACTTCACCTATTCAAGGTTTCACACTTAAAGTTGTATCCAAAAAAGTGGTATCTATTAGATGAGACTTCATAACTAAAACCCCGAACTGCAGAACATCTCTTTAATGTCATTGTTGTTTGATGTAGCTTTCATGTGCTTAACCATGGCTCCTATCAGCAACGTGCTTTGTTCCTCAAAAAAACACCTTGATGAATGTTGGTCGCATGTATTTTTAGAATCACAGCATGGCCTTCGCCTTGAGTGATACTAAATGGAGATTCCATGGTCTCACCCGGGTAAAATCAAGGTTGGGCCTGAGGCAGTGAGGCAGGAAGCTGGAGGTGAAGTGTTCCGGAAGCTCGAGAGACGCCCACACATCTGCCGTCACACTGAGCCGAGTTTCCTTTGACTGCTCCTCGTCAACACGTCACCCGCTGCTTTCAAAACAAAAGCAGACAGGAGAGATCACAGCTGTAGTCTGTTGCGACAAGCGTGTGTTGAGAAAATGCAAAGCTCTTCCAGTGCTGATGGAAGAGAAAAGGGTAAAGAACAATTTCTCTTGTTCTGAAATTAAACAGCTTCAGACACAAAATCTAAAAGTGATTGCTGGATTTGTTTTTAAATCACTTTTAATTCTACCATTCATTTAAATTGGAACATTTCTGATGTCTTTTATGCATGCTCACAAAGACAATTAACTGCCTATACAAAAAACTGTTCCCTAGTAAAGAAGACTTAGCAATAATTTAACTTCCTGAGGAGGTTCATAAATGACTGAAGCTGTTGCTTTCTTTACCCATCATGAATTACATACTCTCAACATTCGGTTCCATAATGGCTCTGTATTGAGTGGTGACCCACACTATCAGCATCAGGGGTTACAGGAATGACGTGAAAGGTGGGGACACATTATAAACCTTTTCATCGTGGCTCATGAATATTAATTAATGAATATATTAATGAAAATTAATAAACATCTCCCCAGAAGTCCTGATTTGCTGAATTTAGGTAAGAGGACACTAGCCATATAAGACTTATCACTTAACGTGGGCAGGTCAGTTTAGTGTACTGTCTGTGCTGTCTGGCAGACTCTTAAAGGAACACTCCACTTTTTTTGGAAATAGGCTCATTCTCCAACTCCCTCATAGTTAATAATATGAGTTTTACCCTTTTGGAATCCATTCAGCCGATCTCCGGGTCTGGCGGTACCACTTTTAGCATAGCTTAGCATTATTCATTGGGACTAATTTCAGGCGCTGCGTGATATCACTGCGCCTGCTGCACCAACATTACGGCAGAAAAGTTCCTTGATTATTATGCCGGAAAGAGAGAATAGTTCCTAATCATATCGGCCTAGAAAATCGCAACTTTTCACTTTCTGCTGGTCTTAGTACACGATATGACTACAGAAGAGTCAAGTTTTAAATAGGTAAAATATCGAAACTCTTTGGTCATTTTTGAATGCGATGCTACTGGTCTAATTGGATTCAATGAATTATGCTAAGCTATGCTAAAAGTGGTACCGCCAGACCAAGAGTTCGGCTGAATGGATTCCAAAACGGTAAAACTCAACTTATTAACTCTGAGGGAGTTGGAGAATGAGCCTATTTCCAAAGAAAGTGGAGTGTTCCTTTAAGTGGCTTGATATTGAAGTTGTTTCACATGGTTGCTTGCTGTTTTTTCTTCAAACTAAGGCCAAACTAAATTAGGCTCTTAAATTATAATGATTTTTTTAAGTGCTTGTGGGGGTTGGGACTGCTTAGCACACTTTTTAATTTCTGTATTTTCTGCCTTTATATTTTGCTGTCTGTCTATATTGTGAAAGTTGTATTTAGTGTTTATTTCTTTGTGTTCAGTTGATCACATGAAGGTCACAGCAGAGGCATTGGTGTAATGGAGTAAAAATGGAGTGCCCACACTTGCAGACACTATTCTGCAACAAGCCTTGTAAGTTGTTTTCGCTTTATTCACTTTATGTATCTAGACATTTGAGCAGATTTCACGTTTTTCACCTGATGCAGTAAAATGTCTGGTGTTTTTTCTGCAACTTAGACCGGGCAAAAACCGCCCACTTAAACAAGAAGAGCTGTCCAATTTTTCACGTTTTTACATTATACGTAAGAGTTAAGACACTCAACATAATCAACATAACATTATCAAATATATCTACATGAGAGTCTAAGACAATTCTAGAACTCATCTGTATTTCTTAATCATAACTTATCATTTTTTAATCATAAATACACAATCATTAATGCATTCTCCCACTTTTCAATGTGTTACTGTTTTAGATTAAGTATTGACACATGCTACTGCTGTAAGTTCATGACCTCTAATATTGTACACAATGTGTACAAGTTTGTGTTTTTAAAAAACTATATTCATGACTTCAGGGGAAGCAGAACATGAATCAGAGCAGCTTTTCATGTTTTCACAGCGTCTTAAAGATCATTAGACTTTAAACACATTTGACTAGATCTCTGTTTATGGTGCTGTTTAAAAGAACCAGCATGCCTCCATTAGCTGCAGCAGATGCTTGAGATACTTTCATCTTCTTTACTAGTTTTGAAATGTATTTAGACAAAAACTTTTTAGAAATAGATGGTGAAATCAAGTGCTTCACAAAGGCATCATTTTTAATGTGAGATTCTCTGAGCTAGAGTGTCTGATAAAATAGCAAACTCTGAGTTGTTGCCTTACCATTGCAAATCCCAGATGTCACACCAAAATAATGAGTCATGTTGCTCATGATACGGTTTACTGTGAGATTGTTGTGTAGATTCCTCCAGATCTTTAAACTTATGTATTTAATCCCTTGTTTGTGTGTTTTACTATAAAAATTGTAATCTACCCAATATTAGCCAATTTGATTAAAATTTGATTAAGACTTAAGCTCCATAGTTATTGCCACAAAGTTTGTTTATTCTACAGTTCTTATCAAGCCTACTGGGAGACACAAAGAGAAAAATACACTTATGAAGTAAATGAATTCCCCCCTTGATAGCGTTTATATGAAATGTACCGTGCTTAAAAACTTCAATGATGGTTTTATTAGCTCCCAGGACTGAATGCCATCAAATCATCTATTATTGGAAACAGTTGGAAACCAAAGTGGAAATAAGACATGATCGGTTGCTCTGCCCTGAGAGAATGGTTGATGGTTTTGACCGTTTAAGGTTTGTATTACTGCCATCATAATGCAGATGGCCTAGGGAGAGAGCAGTGCAAGCATACATTCAATAATAATTTTGTAAGGAGGACACTAAAGCGGTGAGAATACTGTAGTGTAACATTCAGAAAATGCTTCTTCTAACAACAATACCTCCACTCAGATGAAACACAGTGTTATGAATAAAAATTTCAAATCAGCAGGGAGACCCCCTGAGACCCCAGAAAGACTTATGTAAACTGGCCACAGTATGCAAATATTCGGTATGCATGGAACAAATAGATGCATCCACAATGCAATGCACTTGACTGAAACTTGATTATAGATCTGACTTATTTGAATGGACTGACAAATATGATGTTAAAAAAATAAAATAAAAAATAATAAAACACAAAAAAAGAAAAAAAACAGAAAAATTCAACACATACTCCAAGTTCAACACATAATACAATGTATTATTGCAAATAGTATATGCAAGATGTATATAAATAAAACGAATTATGGATACTAGGTTTGTAGCTGGTTTATGAATAAAGAGTTGACTGAACCGATAAAAACTAAATCACATTTAAATAAATGGACGTGCATTAGAAATACATTGTGCTTTTACCTCTCATAGTGGTCTATGATAGGGTAATGTATTCAGACTGCCAACTAAAACAGTATGTACTTCTAGGACTATGCACCATGTAGTATCATATTAGGCAAGATATGCTTGTTAAAGTATTGCTTGTTAAAAATGTGTCTGGTTACATAATCAAGCACAGTGTTTTAGCTGTTTTGTCAAAGGATTTTTTCAGATTGCTGTTTCATTGTTTCATTCTATTACTAAGTAGTGTGGGAAAAGAAAAACTAAAGGTTTACGTGGATCTGGACTGAGGACTGTAATAAGAGTTGTAACGGTCTAAGCATCTGTTTCACTACAGCCCTGTATTGGCTTATTCCTTTTATTCTTGAGGTGGAAGCCAATCAGAATGGTCTTGGGAAAGTGCTTTCCTAGAAGCAGGACTGAAAGGACTGAGGGGGAAAACCTGTTGTCTGTGCCAGCAAAGCTTGCAGCCTAACAGAGAGGAAAATGCCCAATTACAGCTCCATGAACCTGGAGTATTATACATGAAAGTAGACCGTGACTAAGAATTTCAGAGTTTATCTGCTACAGACTATGCAATTTTGTTTTGGTTTGGGGGTTTCAGCAGAAATCCAGGTTGGACCCCCTCTTACATCTTGCCCTTTGCGCCAGCCCAGGCCCTTCCAAGAACTTTTATCTCTCCAGGGTCTTCTGGGCAAGTCACAGACAAGGCACAACCTCATCAAGCATTTTAATGAGTATTTTCAGACCTACTGGCTCATTCTAGGAGTGACTTGGCTGTCCTTCAGAGAAATGATCCCATAATTAGCAACTTGGCTTCTAAGTGTGAAAAAATAAACTGGACTATGTACAGCAGTCAGCATTGTCCAAGAACTTATATAGATATTAAGGATTGTTGTACATGATGTGAAGACCCAGCTGTTCATATTTCTATGGAACACATGGTTGGTGTAAAGCCTTGGTCAGGTTCTGGCAATTGATTTGAGTTTTATCAGGTGCATTTTACAAGGTTGTGCAGGTTGTCCTGACTCATCAGAGGTCTTGTACATGTTAGTAGGCTGTTGTGCTGGTAATTGAATGGTTTTATAAATTAGAGAACCTTTCCTGTTTTCATTCTGGCCATGGAATTTGAGAGTGCCCTGATTCTACCGTGTGACCTCGAATGTGTCTAGTAAAGAAAGACAACCTTTCTCTGTATGACTGCTCTTGGTCCCAGAGTGACTTTGATGTTATTGCAGGTGAGGCTACAACCTCTCAGGTTCATGACTGTAGTAGAGCAATATGTGATATTCTTAGAGCATGGAATTGTGACACGTACTGGCAAAATGAGTTACAAAGAGCACAATGAGTTCTTGTCATTTCGAAAGTGTTCTTCTAATTTTCCATTAAAAAACTTAAATAATGTAAAGAGAGCAGAAAAAAACAGCACTTTCTCGTGCATTATTTAAACAAAGGAAAGATTTAGGAAGATACACCATATAGAAGAAAACATACAAATAAAGATTATTTTAGATGTTCTTTTAGATATTTTAGATCTTTCACTTGATTTGCCTGTAGCTTATAATTAGCCAGTGCACATTCAGACTCATTTTGCCAGCATGGGTAACAATTCTTTTCCCCTTTTTCTGTTTCTGCATTGAATGTTTATAGGAATACCACCAGCACTAATACTGGTATGTACTGTCATGAACTACGCTACCCAGAACCCCATGCTGGGACCACACCCGCCACAAGTGGTGGCGATTAGTCTCATTAAGAACTACATTTAAACTCTGTGGTACTGCTATTCTGGGCGAAGTCTCGTTTTGCCCCAGCTAATGTCTCTGAGCGTTCTCTCCTGTGGTTTCTGGTTTCTGGTTTGTGTTTTTGGACTGCCTTCTCGTCATTGATTGTTAGCCGCCTGCTCTTGGACTTTTGCCTGTGTTTTTGGATTTTGCTATTTGCCTGCCCTGATCTGTTTTTGCTTTATCGTTTACGTTTTGGACTACCTTTGTTGTACCAGTTTGCTGTGTTTGAACCTTGCTTGCCCGACTATGTTCATGATTAATAAAATGCTGCATATGGATCTACCGAGTTCTGACCATCTGTTACATGTACATACTGTATCTATTTGTAACCTTCTATCTTTAAACTAAAATGTATATATCTCTTTGATAGAGTGACCCTATTACGGATGTTATGTTTTTCCATTTGTAGGGTCCACAGTTCTTTTACACAGTTGTTTAAGGGCATTATAGCAAACAAAGGTATCTCCTTGGTAAGGCAGATAGTATATTAAAAAGTTATCACATTACCATATGTGTTTGTTGTATTGTTTAATTTTGTTGCTTGTTTCAACTTGATAACAGACATCTGCTTAACCAGATTGTGAGTTGTTTCTTCTGCCCAAAGCTTCTGTTGACTTGATATTTCTGCTTATTTTGTATTTTAGTTATAATTTTGTTATATTTGGTTATAGACACATTTCATTAAATTATTTTTGGTGCTTTAGTTTGTTAATTTGCCTCATTTGGGCTCATCCCTTTTTTATTTGCTGGTGTAACGCCTGGTTCCTAATTGTTAGCTTGAAATGCATCAGTCAGTCTGCCTCTTGTGTTATGGCTTGCTAACTTGCTTGCTGTTTTATACATAACTTTATTTCCCTTTGCTAATGTTGGTAAAGATTTGATCTTGTTTGAAAACGACCAACTGCTGTGTTCTGGATATTTTAACAGCTTGGATCTCTGTCTGTTCATCCCAGTGGTGCAATCTGATACCAAAGCCACTCCATGGGGGTTCGCCTGCTTTACAAAGTAATTCTTTTAACGTTTGCCTCTTTCTCTAAACAATAATACTGCTTAATTGCCTGCTTAAGAACAAAGTCTTTTGATAATAAAACATTTAAATGTGATATTTATTGTCTCTGTATCTGTCCCTAATACATTATTTTAAAATGGACACTTGCAAGCTTCCTGTGCTGTAAGTACTTCTTGTAAGCGGAATAAAACATGTTTCTTTGAGTGTAACTATCAAGATGGCACAGTATGCAACTACACTAGGGGTGTCGCTCTGACCTGGTTACATGTACAGTGTGTTTCCCTGAATAGGGTTAAATGGAGTGATGGAGTGATATGAGGAGTCATTAGCATGTGGTGAGGGTACAGTTAAACACCACAAAACCTCCAAAACGTCTATGACTATAATGTTCTATAGACTATAAAGTCTGTAATGTTTGTTTTAAACTTAGACCATCCAAGGTATCAGTGACATTTTTTTTTCAGTCAAACAGATTATTAGCATAGCAGATTAATATCAAAAATATTAGCTAAAATTTAGTGGTCTTTAGTGATTCTTAAAATGCAAGTCTGTGAATGCCGTGTTTTTAGGTAAAAACATACAGGGAACACAACATTAATCCCCATGGCTCCTGATGACACATCTTCATGCAAGAAACTGAACATTATTTACAACATTATAACATGTAATCTACTGTCTCGGGTAAACAGTCCTGTAAAGTGCATCTAGAATGCAAAGTTCCTGTCACTTCAAAAAAATGCAACTATGTTAAAATAACCACTCATGACTCATGTCATATATTCCAAGTGCCCTGCTCACTTCTTTACACTATTGTGGGTCACATTGTTGTGGTAGTTATGCATTATTACTTACATCATTGCGTCAATAAAACAGCTCAGATTCTAATAATTGTTTTTCTGCAGCTATGGATTACCAGTAATAATGTTGCTCAGTTTCTTGCCAGGCCAATTGTTTCACTTTATAAGACCTCAATATATCGGCAGGAGCCGCAGATTAATTTCTCTCAAACACATGGCAGCCATGGACTTGCATTTTTGGAATCCCCAAGGACCTTGGTTTCCAGTACAGTAAAATTTGCTTTACTGTTCTTCCAAAAAAAAAAAAAAGTATCTACAATTTGGGTGCCCTGAAGGTAAGTAAATTAACAGCAAATGTTTATTTTTGGGAGAACAATCCTTTTAGTCTACTTATCCTGCCAGAAGAATCCCCATCACTGATGCCCTTCTAGTGTGCCCACTTGTTAGGCATGCTGTGTGTAGCTGCAGAATGAGCAGCAGGAGTAACAGCCAATGAAACTGTGAGAGGGTGAAAGAGTTCAAGAGCAGCGCAAAGCAGCAAGAGCCAAAACAACTCTGCTGCCCACCTTTCCCCAGCCACTGTCTCATATATTACATCTTGTTTTGTTCTTTCCTCCATTCTGTGTAAACAGAATCTCCCCTTCTGTGGTGCTTGTCGACATGTTCAAAACACTCACATTTTTTTGTGTGGCTCATAGTCTGTACTGTACTGATAAATTGTATACCTTGAATACACTGTAAGTGGATAAAAGCATCTGCCAAACACATAAATGTAATGTAATTATTACATTGAGGATCATAACTACAGTTCCAGAGATGAATAGTGATGTAATTGTGGCACATTTGCTGTGATCAGGAACGTACACACAAAAATAATAGAAAATAACTTTTTTATGACTTTCTGTCTTGTAGTGTATGCTTGGTCTAATATTTACCATATTAACTCTGTTATTATTATTATTATTGAATGCATGCTTGACTTCATAATGTATCTACAACATTATTACCAAAAATCTATAAACTTGTTGTCCCACATGGAATATAACTCTTCCAGGCCTTCTTACCTGGGTTAACAGACAACCAATGCATCATGAGAATCTACAGCTAAACACATCACCATGTTCTCAGGTGTCTGACAGATTTCCCTTGGGATTATGGTTTCATCACACAGACTATCGTGGTGAGATTCTGCAGAGTAATGACTGCTCACCCCTGTCACTACATTAGTGCTTTTGATATCCAAAGAATTGTGTCAATTTTTAATCTGAAGGCGAGGATTCTGTTTGGGTCTTCAAGATGTATGTGCTCTGTACACAGCTTACGGTTTTCTCTTAAAACAGAAATTGTATCTGTGTAACATAATACTGTACAAATTATCTAGTAACCAGAATATCATATCTTAAAAGGAACTTTATTCATAACAAAATAGTATCTATTGTTTTTTAAGCTAAAGGTCACTGCACACCTGAACGTTCGAAGATCTGTGTTGCCTCAGAGTCCTTCAGGAGATCAGACTCCCACACCTGCCTATAGTCATTCTGAGGCCTGTAGCTGTTCTGCTCTAGTGATACGATCATATGCTGAGTCATTCTTTCAGGGAGGTTTTCTATATGTTTTCTGTTTTTTATATTAAATTTAAACACATATTCCACAACTTTGACTTGATATCTTTTTGAGAAGTCATTTATTGTGGTAGCAGATGTCTTGAAATATAATAAGGGCTATTACTTTTACTTCAGTTTGATTTTAAACTTAACAAAGCTTACCCCAATCTCACCTAATACACAACATCACTGACTCCTTAAATGTGGCATTAATAAGCTACTAGGCTAGTTTAGGTAGTATGCTAACTGATATAGCCTTAATGGCTCCAAACTAGTACCAAACTAGATAAAAAAATATTTGTGTTGGACACATCTGCTTTACTTTATTATTAAAGAGCATGAAACTGCAAAATATAGACACAATAACAGTAATTAAAATACTGATTCTAATGTATGTGTTCTTATGTCCAGTGGTAAAATTGTGTCCTTGTGTCAGGTCTCTCATCCAGTGATTAGGTGGATCAGATAAGCAATTTTAACTTCTGATCAGCATGTTACTTATTAATTTATCCTTTTGGAATCAACTAAAGCTGCAGTTCTATGCCAGTGGATGTATAACAGGAGTCACGTCTAATTTTCTTCCATTTTTAGAGATTTAACTGATGTGATGAACTCACTTCTGTGGCCGTTTCACTTAAACCCACTCACTGTACTAACTATAACATTCCTACCTCTCACTAGCAATAACAGTCTTATATTACATGGGGATCCTTGGCGTAGGTTCTATTAAGTACATGCTCAATCATGCTCAAAATGATCAATTTTTGATAATTGATTGTCTCCAACCTAGCCTCACATTGATGGAGTAATAGTATGGATTCATTACGGATGTGATTTTCACTTTTTTCCCAAGTAAATCAGAATGAACTAGGTTGGATCAGGTTGGAGGGTGCTGGGGAAGGTGGAGGACACACTGAATGTGTGACCCGGTAAACATTGAGGACTAAACACAAACAGAGAGTTTAGATGGTGTTGAGTATTGGGAGCTGATAAAAGCAGTTAATCTGGAGTGATCTGGCAAAATCAATATAAGAATAACCCCAGGTGAGTGAAGAAAGGTCAAAGAATGTTGACATGAAGAGCAAGTTCCTTCTATAATCTCTTATCCATTTCATCATCTTGACCTCTGTGTGTGTGTCTACCTGTGGCCAGAGAGAGTATTTACATAATTCCACAGCTTCCAAAGGATGAAATATTCATAGAATTTATGAAATATCAAACAAGCCCCTCTGACTTTTAAAACTCTGGAGAGTGCTCTATTAAAGCAGAGGAGCTGTGGACAGAACTGGCCCCAGACTGCTGATTGTTGAATTTTAGGAGTTTTTGTTAATGGTACAGTGTTCTCTTCTTCTTGTTGTGATGTTCATCATTCGCCAGCAAATGCCACTGTGTTCACTTCAGCTCCTCCCACCCTTGAAAGTAACGATTGGGCCATAAAAAATTGGAGCTGTGTTCCCTTCCGTGATGAATGCAGTGAAAAGTGAATTTTTATTGTGACTGCAGAGTGGTCAGATGAAGACACAGCGTGCAGAGACCTGCTAGTTCCCTAAGTGCCCAGAATAGTAATATGTATTTTTTCCAGATCAGCAAATGTTCAGTATACTGAAATGTCTGGAGCAGTAGTGCTTTTGGCCTGGGCTATTAAAGACGCTTTTTATTAAAGACCCTATTTACATGGATGCTGAATTTTTAGATAGGCTAATATTAGGTTGGCAGGGATTTCATTGGGGGGCAGGTTTTTGAAGAGAGGATGTGCATACCACATGCCATAAATGATGGATACTTTAAAGCGAGAAGATTCAATGTAGCTATTTACAAAAGTTTCCAAAACCTGTCTTGTGTTACCCAGAACATACAAACCATTTAACCCACCAAAGCTCTTTCTGTGGAAGATGAAGAGAATAGGGCATATAAGGAACAGAACTGAATGCACCCTCTTATCTAAGTCTGGTGGAAGTTAGCCAAATCACTTACACCACCTTTAATTATGAGTCCCAGGCTTTCAACAGAATTGGCCTGCGTCAAGCTCAACATTGTGTTAAAATGTGTTCTTGGATGAGCTACAATGTCCTGGCCTGTTTACTGAGAGCAGATGAAGGCTGCAGACACCTGCAGTGTTGCACATGAAT